>JAPMUY010001670.1:0-191928 GCA_026901105.3 Galaxias olidus | reverse complement strand
CAGGTGAGTTTTTGCAAGGAGTAAGTGCTACCTGCCTGTCAATCACCTCGCGTACACACTCCTAGGTAAAATGCCTGCTTACAGCGTTACCCTCCAAACAAACTTGTTACAATTCGCTTCGCAGACAAAAGTAGCAGCGGTGTGAACTAGTAGTTGCAAGGCGGCTGAAGCCGTTGCATGTCGTCGCAAAAGACTTGGCTTGTCAAATCGCCAAGTGCACTTTTAGAACGTTAGGAAGTATCGCGCCAGATTTGTTAAAAAGGCATTATTCGTTTACATGCATACGTTGGATTTGTATATACTCGGCAACGTATAGTAGCTATGGTGCCAATCGCAGCTAAATAAAAACCATTGTCATGCACTAGCTCAAACTAATAGGGGAAATTGTTTTCGTTAACGTTTGCTAACTGTATGTCGTTACTATGGAAACGGTAATTTGTGTATGTGCTCGTTGCTTTGGTGTGAACCACTTGGTTTTGGAGTGTTTAGATCAGACGTTCAGGATTCTTTTGTTTCTCACCTCGGAATCAGACATCGCTTTATGCCTTGTTGGTGAGAACCAAAAATATACACATACACATGATTCATGAAACAATGCCTAGCTCAGGCTCATGAAGTCAAGTCAGAGCCCACACAGGCATGTGTGGGATGGGCTATTGAGAGGGATAGGAGGGACCAAAGACTCAAGAGGTTGGCCTTTTTGAGTGTTGTGATTCAGATTCTTGCAATTTCTTCCCAAATTCTCTAGAACTACATACTGCACCTTTGAGGTCTAACATGACAAGAAGCCAAACCAATGTTTTGGTTAACATCATGTTGTGAAAACACCTAATACATTTTACTCTTCAGTTTCGATATAATAGTTCTTACCTTAGGTACGCTGAAGAAAAAGTCACCGAAAAGGGCCTGGATATTCTTGAAGTCTCCTTCGAATGGCAGCGCGAGTGGAAAAGTGAAGAATGGGTATTGTCCGCTGTGTGTGTGTGTGTGTGTGTGTATATGTGTGTGTGTGTGTGTGTGTGCGCATGCGACGTCGCGCGAAAATTTCAACCTTGTTTTTTACCCATACCAGGCTCCGCTCAATTAGTAATTTATATGATCAAAAGGAGAAAATAAGTAAATGTATTGAACCTTTAAAAGAGCAGAAAATTGGTTGAGCAAAATTGCATATTAAGTGTTGCCATTTTTAGATTCATATCAGGTATTAGTAGCTTGAATGTTACAAATAACATATGCACCTTTTCCAAGTGTCAAAACCACACAATATATATATATATATATATATATATTATATATATTATATACACAAAATATAATATAATATATATACATGCAGATCACTTTGCTAGATACAATTTAATTTAATTTTCTACTCTTTCATTTTTATTTGGCGATGTAGCCCACTTGGGACCCATCCAGTACCCATGTTTGCTGTCTAAATGGTATACCCATTTCTAGTCTATGTATATTACTCTGGGTTGCCCATGTGGGCCCCAACATCAACCCACTTAAAAGCACACTGTGAGCCCATGCCCAGTTGAAGCCCACCTAACCCAGGAAGTGCCCATGTGGGCCCCATTATGACGGCTGGGGCCTTGTCCGTGAAGGCCTACCAAAATAACTAGTTGAAAGGTGTTCAAAAACAAATATATATAATTCTGACAAAACTGCTTTAACTCTATGGGAATAGTTAGTATATAACCTATTTGAAATGCTTTGGCCCGGATCTAACATTGACACAAGTGAGCGACATGTTCATCCAATCCGGAGTATCTGAACATTTCATCCGATCCCCTGTAATTTCATATTGGCAAAAAGGGCCGTCCGGATCCATGTGTTTAATTACTGAGGAGAATAGCTAAATTGTTCTCCCTCGTCCCCCCCATAATAGTAATTCAGTCAGAATGGGGCATTAACAATACAATAAAGCAGAAAAAAACTGAAAAAAGTAAAGCCGCCTCAACTTCTACCACCACCACACAGTGATCTTTATTTATGTATTTTTATTTTTCAGTTGAATTATATTTATAAAATGCACTGTTAAAAGTCATGTTGTTTGTTTAAAGTGCAATAAATGCATTGTTCCCAAAGTCAATGAGTTATCATCGTTGTAAATAATCGTGATTTAAATATTGACCAAAAATAATCTTGATTATGATTGTTACCATAATCGAGCAGCCCTATTTGTAACACAAATGTGATAAGTTTCAAGGGGGTTGAATACTTTTGCGAGCCACTGTGTGTGTGTGTGTGTGTGTGTGTGTGTGTGTGTGTGTGTGTGATCTTTCACTACCTCTGTATTCAGCAGTTGGGTTCTCCTAAAACTACTCAAGAGTTCATTTTGATGGATGCAATTCTCCACTTCTCCCCAATATTCCAAGAGGACTTGTAAAAGGCCCAAAGGCCCTCAATAGGTTTTTCCTGTTTTGGATCACTACGTAGCACCGCAATGTCTCAAATTAGTGTCACCAAGTGTCCTTCTTACAGCAAATGATGCTGGTTTGTGTCTCATTTTAGTTCTACTTAACTATATACACCGGTTTTGACATTATTGATCATATGATTCTACAGTAATTTAACAACAAATGTGGATAACAGGAATTGTTAATTGACACACACACACACACACACACACACACAAAATAAAAAGTTGGGTTTGTGTGTACCTTCTTGTCCTCAGGGCTCATTTGAGACATGAGCATAGTCACGTTGTCAGTGTTCCACACCCAAGAGTGACTGGTAAAGTATTCTAGCACCATCATGGCTTTGTGCAGGCGCGTAATAGTCTTCATCATTCTGGGACAACATCATAGGGGCAAGAAGCAGGGATGGATTAGGGGCAGGGGGTAAAGGGTATAGATATTGGACCAGGCGTTGTGGCAGTAGAGTGGTGCAGGAGCAGCAAGGAAAAAAAAGAAACACATATTAGAAGGGAACATAGGGGTGCCTTTTGTAGATCTACAGATGGAGTGCTTGTGATATGAATTTACTCATACTAAACAAGGCTTCCAACTAGTTTCTGGCAACACATCCTCATAACACTTGACTGGTAATGCCAATGTGAAGATTTGGCACACAATTGTCACATATTATGACATTTGATGTGAATTTACAAAGCACTCAACATGTTATATCCCCTGGCAAGTAAACATTTGTTTCAAACTATTTTGACTGGGTCAACTGTTGCTGGATCTAAAGTCAAAAACAGTTGCATGTTTGATAATCAAAATCGATTAACAAAAATTTTAATACAAGGATATTACATTCAAGAGGTAATGTTTTTTTATCACCTCATACAATATTGGAGACCTTAACACTAAAATGGCCAGATACCTGATATCTAAAATGAGAGATTCTGAGTTTAGTCTCCGACAGAGGATATGACAAACATAAGGTGAATATTGATAGCAGTTGTTACTTACATTCGGGTACAAACCCATTCAAGTTAAAACACCCTTAGAATATACTTCCAAACCAGAGCCATTAAAAAAAGCCAAATATGGCAGTGCAAAACATTTCCATTGAAACAGATCATCTCAGATGGTTCTGGTTTGTAGTCTAAGTTGGTCGAGAAACAATTCCCAAGTACCAAACACATGTAGGGCAGTGTTCAGCAAGCACCATGCACAATTAATGAGAGTTCCTATTGAACACACCTGTAATTGGTATTAAGCAAAGCCATAATAAAAACAAAGTGCAAAATCAATGTATTTGAAAACATTCTTTGTTGCCAGGCAAGGTCAGTTTGTTGCACCTTGGAAGTGTCTACTTCTGCATATTTTAGATAACTGACAACTTATTATGGCTTTACTTTCTACATGTTAATAACATAAACCCATGGTGCCTTTAAATTTTCATGAATGAAGGAACAGTGAAGATGGTTGGTCATTTCCAGGTTATGTTCATGGCACGGGTCACTTCCAAAAATTGCAATTGTCACTCTAGGAGAAGAGCAGGTGGCACTATGGTCTTCAATGGGCAGAAATGTTCAAACTGCATCACAGGTCAGTGCAGTGCGAGCCAGTCCGGTGCCAGTCCAAATATAGACATTCCAAAAGTAACAAGCATGACAAAATCATGCATTAACCAGAAGCAATGCTCATCGTCATGGCATATTGGCAAACATAATGGTAGCCTGCTCCTCCAAGACAAGCCCAGATCAAATAGAGGCCATAAAGTTGTGCAAAAAACAGTCTGACGCTTGCGTTCTTCTCTCCCTTTCCCCACTAACGCTCACCATGCCACACGACCATACAGTTTACCCAGAGGAGAAGGTGGTAACGGGTGCAGATGGGAGGGACTGTTGCAACCTTACCGGGGATTCCGGCCAGTCACCTTGAGATAGGCATCATAGAGGAGAGCAGGCAACGTGTGGCTGACAGCCGTCCAGTATTGATTGGTAAATGGGTTGGACCGCAGGTTAACATTTGGCCTTCTGAAGGCCTGCTCTAAAGGGTTGGTCTTGAAGGTCACATTAATACAGTTCTCTGCAGGAAAGAAACACACAGGACAGTGGACACAGAAGATAGCAGGGCTGAAGGAAGAGGGTAGTGTTCCAACATCGATATAAGCCAGGACATGAGCCCTGTCCTAACCTCCCCCCTCTTAGACTTGGCTTTAATGCTGTAAGACACCTACATTTAAGACACTACAGGCTTAACACAATTAATTCTCTAAATGAGTTAAAGCACTATTGACGCTTTTTGATCCTCTGTGCTGGGATTAGTTTCAATTTACGTTTTGTCATTTATCAGACGCTTTAATACAATGAGTTTATAGGGACAGTAAGGAGCACCTTAGTGTGTGTGTCAATGGCACACTAGTGGTGGTGATCCCAGGTGGGATTTGAACTCATGACCTTTTGGTCATCACGTAGCAGTCCTACCCATGAAATCACCAACCAACCACTAATTGTGAAGAACAAAAAAAACACCTATTCTTTTCAGCTTGTGGAATCCTTTAAAGGGCTAGCAAGGGTTATGTTTGGACAGGGCCAACGTCTTTACATTGATGTACAAAGATAGGCTGCTGTGAGTGCAAAACCCATCCTTTGTCCCAGATTGAACAGGAGAACGGACGTTTAATGTACCCTTTAGCCTACCACACACTGGACAAAAGCATCGCATTACATCACATACGATAACAGCGAGACGGCAATGCTGCACATAGACAAAGCGCAGAAGTGGGTAGTGGTAGGAAGGATTACAAGACTGATACGGATGCGCATGTACTTAAATCAGACCTGGATCAGAACTCCATTTGAAACTCTTTCAAAAACCTTTTGTCACCCAACTTGCCTGTTGCTTGGCACAATAGAACAAATTCAACTGTTCTGAAAGTGCAATTTTACCCATAGGAATTCCACTCCAGGTAGGCCAGAGCAAAGACTTAACGTTATTGAAGAAACTTCAAATAGGACTTTGAACGAGGTCTGTTCCGGTGCGGCGGTGGTAGTAACGTTACCTGGGCTCCCGTCCAGTCAGTCGGAGGCACAGGTCATAAAGGAATGCCGGAGCCTTGTGGCTCACGGCAATCCAGTACTGATTGATAAGGTGATTGGTTGTGAGATTTACATTGGGCCGACGGAAGGCCTGCTCGAGGGGATTCCTCTTGAATGTGGATATTACATGGGACTCTGAGAGACAAAAGGGTGGTTCAACAGGGTTTATAAGTAGAACAAAGTGTATTTGTTCACTAGAAGTGGGATGACAGACTAAATCCATTTATATTGATGGCAAAAACTTAAAACGATGCAAAGGGGCACTCACGAAAATAGAAAGAGCTACTGCAGTGTAAATGTAAAGCAAGAAAATACCAAACCTTGTGTATACTTGCCTTATACTTAAATATTAAATTATATAATTAATTTAACACGACAACTGGAGGTTTACGATCTCAATTTTAGGAGAAAGCTGACTAAACCTGGTACAGTGCCAACTTGAAGCATCACAAACATACATACAAAGCATTTATCCATACATTTATTCTTAAGGCATACCTGCTTAAAGATACACGTCTAATCTGTCTAATCAGTCATCTAATCAAACTATGAAATCAACCCATAATAAACATATACACTGGGTAGGTTTTTCTAGTCAGACCTTATAGTTAATTTAACCAAAAGGTTGAGCAAACTAAAATTAGAATGTTACACCCTGTATTTACCAAGAAGAAATCAGACCAAATCATATGTTTTAGTACAAGGCTGAAACCTGAATACCACAGGCTACCAAGCAAAGCTTAGACAAAAAAGTACCCAAAACAGGGAGACGTGCAAACATTGCAAAAAGGTGTGGATCTACCTACCAGCATAGGTGATAACTTGGGAACACTGAGTTTCCATTTTTAAATATTTGCTTATCATTGAACTTTGTCAAAGCACTTTTACAGAAAAACACTACTAGCTGTGCGCGAGTTAATGTTCAAGAAAAACACTTCATACCAACTTCACCCCAGTGAAATGGGTTGATTCCACCAGTTGTGCAGTTATATACCAGGATACTTTTAGGCCTGTAAACAAAAGAGCGTTCAAGCCAGAGTTGCATTACAAATAATTAACTTCTCAGCTCGGATGGCCATCAGAGCTAAATTGCATGCAGCAGCCTGTGTTTTACCTGGTGTGTCTCTGTGAGCCAGAATACCATGCTGCTGCCAAAGTAGTGTTGATGACAACATCTACAGGCACAAGGTCAGCCACTGCATTGTTGGAGGCTCTCATCGTACGCAGGATTCCTTTACCAGCCTACAGAAGTAAACATGAAAGTGCGGTTGTTTGAAAAGGATAAACTAGCACCATTAGAACGAGACATTTACATAACTGTACTACTTGCCGCAATGAATATTCCACTAGGTCCATTGAAGTTATCGATCCAGCCCTAGAAATTATTTAAAAAAAAGAATAAAAATCAACGTTTACTTATGATTAAGTTAAAGTTGCTCTAGGCAGCATTATGTAGGAGGTGAGTTGGCAACCCCTACCGTTTCCTTCGTGTAATTATTTTCCCTAACCGTCGCAAAGAAGAAGGATACTCACAGTCACTGCATATCGCTAGCAGGATCAATTACTATACTCTTAAGTATGGGCATCTCTTCCTGATTTAGTGACACACTTCCTTGTGCCATAAAGCAATTTGTCACAATTCTATGGTAGATTGCCCCTACATTATATTCCCATGATGGTCAAAATACGGTAGTTGGAGGGATCCTAAATTAAAATCTAATTTGGAACCCCATTAACCTAAAATAAAGATTTCCTACATAAAGACATTTGTTCTGACCCGAAACTTGTTTTAGTTGTTTGATTGACACTTTTGGCGTTAACTCACAGCACAACAAATGTTGCCACCTACACCCCTTTCACAAAGGACCAACGACACTGGTTATTCAATCGGACTCGGCTCGCCTATGGTCTGAAAGGGCTATTTCGACCCGGGTTATGATCAAGAAACCTCATTGGTTTAGGATCGGCGCATCAGTATTGAATAAACCTGTAAAATGCGACAAGAAGCAACAATGTCAGGCATATGGCTAGCTAAGGTCAATGTAATTTCTCTTTAATAAACAACGCCGTTGTCCAGAAGCATTTTCAACCACCATTATCGCAGAACAAAAGAAGGTGGGTAAAGTGACTTAGTTGTGCTTTAAGTTGACGATGCTGGGTAAATCCTTTTATTAACCCGATATACCCGATTGACCCGCCAGCAGGTTGGATACGCAGGGTTAAAATGATTGTCCGTGTTCCACGCCATCACCACGCCACTAGTCTGCTGACTGATGTTTCAGAGGACACCAAGTGCAGCTAGGAGCAACTGCATAGGAGTGAGCCCTGAAAGGTTGATTCAAAATTGTATTGTGATGAAGTGTGTTCAAATCTCGTCTAATGATAAGAAATGTAGGCATATGCAACGCAATAGTTGTCGTAGAGTAAAGCTGTTGCTTATTCATCTTAGCAAAAGTTAGCTTGCTTTGCCTTTGTTATTGTAAACAACTTTTGTCTGATTGAGAAACCTATCTAAAATCCCAGGGCACAAAGTATAGGTACCTTTCTGCATCCACAGAATGATTCAACTATTATATTTACCCAACTGTCTTCAAAATCTTTAACCACTTTTCTTTGCGATACCAACTTAATGTTCTACAGTGTGGCGGCCAAATTTGGCATACTAGCGGATGTTCTGGCCTGAGCTGTTGTTCAGACGTGAGGGAGGGGTCAGAGGGAAGGCCAGGTCACCAGAAAGATAGTATGTGCCTTTCGGAAACACTGGAATCTAGGTTTGTGTCCTAGCCATAGCATGAAGAGATATGTGTACGTAGTAGGGATGGGCATTTTAGGCCATATCACTATTGGAATATTCTATCAAAAATATTTCGGTTTATTGATTAACCAAAATAAAATTATTAGATGAAGAAATTTTTTTTTTTTTTTTTTTTTTGCTATAGCGCACTTGTAATGTAGCCTAAAGGGCTTTCGTGATCTAGCCTTTGCTAAATAAACATATTCCTTTTCCAGTTTCTGAACATTTCTTACTCTGACACATTTGGACAGATTTTCTTTGATCTTTGAGCAGAGTCGGCGCTATAAAACGTATGTATCGGTGATCCAGCGCACTAGCCTAGAGCGCTCTCGTGCCTTCAGTTGGCGCGCTGCCTGCAAGTTGAAACTACTTGATGTGGAAAGCAGGGAAAATGTATCTAATGCATTGAAGTTGTGCTTTTTCTTTAAACTTTTTACATATTTCAATGGCATTGGTGTACACGTTATAAACCGTATGTAATCACAATCGCTAATGAATAATATTTAAATTAACTTTAGGAAAAAATATAAATAAATAACTGCAGCTATATTCGAATACCCACATCATTTTGAAAAATCGAATATTTGAATAATCGTGCCCATCCCTAGTACGTAGGCTGGCCAGACTTGGGTGTCATAGCCGAGGTCCAGGCAGAGCTGTTCGGACTTAAGGAAAGGGTCAGAGGGATGGAGAGATCACCAACGAGATAGCATGTGCTTTCCGGAGACAGTGGGTATGTACGTGTCCTTTGATACAGTTAACACGTGTTCCCTCTTGACCAATGGGATGATTTGTTTAGTTTAAAACCAATATAATCGTGTCAACTAATTAGAACTTACTATGTCGTTAGACTGAACTGACTGTAGTAATTTCTCTGTGTACAGACATCAATAAAATTGTACTTGATCATTGCTTGTTTCTTCCCTCTGTTTAATTGGTTAGTTTCTGTTATAGATTGAAATTATCCATGACAACAGTAATGAACTATAAGAGGGGGAGCTGCTACATGACCCAGAGGTGCCAAGTGCCCCATCCAACGACTGGAGAAAGAGCTGGATCCTTTCACACCCACCCCCACTCCACTACCATTAGCATATTAATCTCTTTCAAGCCACTGTTACACACGGTCAAAGTCAACGTTGTACGTATTGTATGTAAAATTGATGTACCCTGGACAGGTCAACATGCTCTCAACTCTCCATAAATCATTATCTGGACAGACTGTGCAAAGGAGGATAAAAGAAGCTGGAGCATGAATGTTGGTAAACGTCCCCATACATGCTGTGTTGGACTATAGCCTCACAATGATTGATGTAAATAGTTTATAATTTCTTTCAATGGTTGTGCCCATAAAATGACACCTAACCCAAAAATGTATACTTTTTCCCCCCTTTAAAAGACTGAACTCTCATAATTCAAATACATTTCCTCCTGTTACAAAGATGTAACATTTTGAATGGCTTTCATTTGTATTAATTTGGAATGTATTTTTTAGAGAAAAGCGCTTACCCAAACTACCAATTAAAAAATAAATAAATAAAACTTGGCCAAAAGGCAGTTTCTGTGCAGTTGCCACAATGAGAGTAATTAATTAGGTATTTCAGACGTCTAAGCTGTAACTATCAAAATGGCACAAATGGGCCATTTGGATAGGTTAGGATCCTTTTTGGAGAGGACACTTATCTATCTGAACTAAAACCCCAGTGACTTTTCCACACTTTCCTTGATTTACACCAAATTTGCTACAGTTGCAAATTTGCAATAGTTGTACTACAAATATCAAGTGTTACCAAAGTAGATATTCAATCTAAAAACTATGATTTGTAATCAGACGGAAATTAAATATTTAATTTCTGCTATCAAATCTCCCCAGAATGCACGGCCGTCAAAGTGGGGGGAAAAGTGGAACTGAGTACCCACCCCAATTGCAAGCCAGGAATTAAAAGTTTGTTTTTGTTTGCAACTTGTTATTTCTAAGTAATTAGTGTAACAATGTCACAACTAAATACAAATGGGCTATATAAAATCGATTGAGAAACTGAACTTTGTATCCCAAAAAAATAAGCCTATTGGTCTCATAGGCCCCTCTAACAAATGGTCAAAATGGTTTATTCCGCACCTGTAGACAACGAAAACGCAGCTAATCAGACCAAGACTGCTGTTCACAGAATGTCTTTCCTCAAGAAACGGAAATCGGACTACCAAAAAAGAAAGAAAGAAAGGAATGAGAAGGAAAGCAAAATGAGGGAAAATAACTGCCAACTAATTTTTTTCAAAAGAAAGGTGAGCACAAAACAGAATGGTTTGAAGCTCAAATCCACAGTTAAGACTGAAGGCAGTCAGCCAGGAATCTAGCTTGGAGCATATTTGCAGGGCTGATAAAATCGCTAGCCCGACAATCAAGTTTTCTCCTTCGTGGCAACAAAAATATAACACCCTGTCTGGTGGACCATCAGAAATGATCCCCTACGTGAAATAAAATCCCCTCCTTCATTCAACTTTTCTGCTCTTTTCTATTTGTAATGAAAAACTTTGACCACCAATTGAACGAGTTGTGTAGTGGCGTTGCTATGTGTCTTATTGGGGGCTTTAGCCCGAATGTTTAAGTCTAGGTAGACGCTGTACTGTTGCGCGCAACAAATATAGGCCGATCAATGTAACCGATCACTCAAAGTGGGCCTGATAGGCAGCAGAGTGGAGAGTGGACCAGTTTGGAAAGAAGCAATGACCTTCCCCGGGAAAAACACAGTGTGTGAAAATTTATTTTAAACTTGGCAGGATAAAATATCACAAATATAGTCTAGGGTAGTGCAAAGCCTTTTAATTATCTAGCCTAGGCATCATCCAAATGATGACCAAAATAATTATCAATTAATCAGGATCACAGCTACAATATTATATCTACCAACATTACCTAGCAAAGCTTAACATAATGAAACACATGGCCATCGGTTTCAGAAATGGCCAGACAGTGGAGCAGTGGCAGGTCCATCATCACCTGACGATATTACTGAAGACAAACATCATTTAACCAGATGTAGTGAAGTATTGTAGGCTACAGTATGTTCAAAAGGGAGGGTTGAAATGTGAGATTTCAAACTGTGCACACTTAAGGATAAATCACAGATTATTATTACTTGTTTAAATGTGGTATGTTCATTAGTGACTACCCTGATAACCACTACAGATTCATGTGCACAGTATAGGCTTAATTATTTGAAAGAAAAAAAATGGGGAGAGGAAGGGGGCCCACTGATAAGGCTTGTGTATAGGTTCCATCATTTTGTGTAACACCCCTGCCAGAATGTCTTAATTTGACAATTTTCACCAGGATGTTATCTTTCATGTGATGACAACATTATGCGTGTGGCCCTTGAACAATTGGAGCTTTAACCAATTTAGCTTGGGTATGTAATTTTAGGTGGATTTTCCCAAAATAGGCAAAAGGTAGAAGAGGAAAGAAGGAACAGGGAAGTAACTTGTGTGTGTGAACGACGGCGACGAGGGTCTTTCCCGGGACCAAAGTGCGGCCCGGATGGGTCCAACGTGGGTCGGACTCATGTTCAATGACCCGGGTTGCCTGTGTGAAAGGGGTATTAGTTGTAGATACAAGGGGTTGTTCTTCTCTTTGCCATGATGGCTGCAACGTCAGGTTGTAAGCCGTTGCCTGTTGACACATAGGCTGTTTGGAAACACACAATAGCAATAATGGTCTATTGCAAACTACATTGGAGAGGTAGCTAACATTAGGTAAGCAAGTGAGCAAAAGTTAGCTAGAAAACGTTTAGCCATCCATTGTCAAGAATTACAAAAGTATCTATGACAAGTCACCTTAAAATTAAGCTGTATGCTTTGAGTAGTGCTTAGCACAAACGTGATTAGTGAGTGGGGTGGTGAGGACACATACTGCTTCAAGTTTTGATATTTGGAAAGCAAACTGGCCAAAATATACATTTCATCTTTAATTCAATCCCATTAGGACTCACTGGAGAACAGGGATGTAACGATAAACCGGTTTTGAGCTATATCGTGATTTAAAGAAATGAAGGTTATCAAACCTTAGCTTTTCCTATAACACGGTTTATTTACGGTGTCACTCTCATGGCATTGTGCAAGGCAGGGCGCCCGGGCTCGCCTCCCGACAGAGAAGGATAAACATCAAACAGCCCTTAAAGTTGCAGGTAGTATATATCAGGGACGTCGTTAGGTCTGGGCGTTCGGGGCTTTAGCCCCGGATGTTTTCTGAATAGACCCGGATCTTTTTTTTTTTTATAAGAAAAATAAAACATATATGTATTAAAAATAAAAAATAATTGCCCATGATCTATTCATCTGTCATTCCAAACATGCATAAAACTCGCATAAATAATATGATATTGCATATTGTTGATCAAAAACACAAGTATGCTATGTCCTGTGTGTGTAATTCAAGGCCCAGATTTACTTCACATTACTTGGCACGCGCGCATTTTGTCATGGAATGATTGGCTAAATTGGTCATTAAGCCATTTTCTTTACCTTTCAAATTTACCATAATGTCCCGATTCATTGTGGTTGAAATATAAAAATATATTTATGGTCAGATATTTTACCATCCCCTAACTTTGAACAATTCGACCACTGCCGATGCCGACAGGCACATATAACAAAAACCAGTCAAATTAGGTCCTGAAATTGCTTTGTTATTTACAGTTGCAATCAAAATTATTCAACCCCATTGCAAATTAGGTTTATTAGCAAAATTTACAAAATGTCAGCTGTTTGCAATAAACAAATCAAACAAGAACAATTGAAATAGCTCAACAACTAATATAACAGGTGGTTTCTCCACTTTCAACACAAAATGCCACTTTTAATGACTACTGCAGTCTCAGAATTATTCAACCCCCTGAATAGAATCCATTATAAGAGCACATATTTGCAAATCAGGTGTTGTCTCAAGCACACCTGATGCAACTAATCAAGGGCTTCATTATTTGCATTAGATGTGCTTGAGATAGACTGGCAAGGGGGTTGCATGTTAGAAATATGGCAAAGTCAAGAGAGTTGTCCAAAAAGTTCAGAGAAGAGATCATTCCCTTGCACAAACAAGGAAAAGGATACAAAAAGATAGCAAAGGCACTGAATGTTCCTAGAGATACAGTTGGAAGCATAGTTCGCAAGTTCAAAGTTAAAGGAACAGTTACTACAATACCTGGACGTGGCAGAAAGAGGAAGCTATCACCGGCTGCCACCAGATTCCTGAGGAGGCAGGTGGTCAAAAACACTCGAGAGACTGCAAAGACCTGCAGCAAGATTTGGTGGCAGCAGGTACTGAGGTTTCACTTTGCACAGTAAGGTGCATACTAAACGCTGAAGGTCTCCATCCCTGAACTCCAAGACGTACACCTCTACTGACCCAAAAGCACAAGAAAGGTCGGCTCCAATATACTCAAAACCATATAAACAAGCCACAGAAATTTTGGGATTCTGTTCTGTGGAGTGATGAAACAAAACTGCAACTTTTTGGGCCTATGGATCAGCGAAATGTCTGGAGGAGGAAGAATGAAGTAGGGCTGAACAATTAATCAATTTCAAATCAAAATCGCAATTTGAGAAAATGGAATTAGCAAATTGCAAAGGCTGCGATTTAAGTTAGCTGTCTAATCAGGGTTTGAACGTCAATGTTTATACAAACGCATGTCATCCTCGTGTGACAGTCATGCTCACCAATCAGATGTGCCGTGCTGTTCATGTACAAGTCATGCTCACCAATCAGCAGTGGCCTAATGCGACTACATATACGCCCACCAACAACAAGGACACGAAACCCAAGTTTAAAAAAGTATTTAGTCTTTTATTAAGCGACTTTTTTTATACTCTCCTACTGTTTTTATTTCTAAAAGGCAAATGCCGACAAATCTAGCTACCTCTTCAGACCATCAAGGAAAACGTGAGAAATCTATACAAATCTATTAAACTGTCATTTATTCCCATGCATTTTGTTCAGAGTAATCGCAGTTTAGAGCGAGCAGTTCTCTTTCATTCGCTCCCTCTATTACACCGTGCGAAGGCAGCCAGTGTTTCAGGCAGGCGATCGTTTATTGAAAGGTGCTATTTTCTAGATTTGTTTTATTACTTTATTTAACTTACTTTACAGTGACAGCTTTTGAGATAATTGTTCTATGTTTGATTGTTAAAAATACTTATTCGTTGTTGAACTCAATTCATATCTTTTCCGTTCTCATCCTTGCACTAAAATATAGTGTAGGTAATATTTTGATGGTATCTCAGGTAGTAATGCTCCGTCACATGTTTTAAATATATTACACAGTGAATATTGAACTGAAGTTTTATATATATCAAATCAAATCGCAATATCTGAGAAAAATCGCAATTAGATATTTTCCCCAAATTGTTCAGCCCTAGAATGAAGCATACGCTGAAAAGAACCCCCTGCCTACAGTGAAGCATGGCGGTGGCTCGGGGGCTGCTTTGCTTCCTCTGGCACTGGAAACCTGCAGCTTGTGGAGGGCAGGATGGATTCAATCAAGTATCAGGAAATCCTAGGAGAAATCGTCATGCCTTCTGTGAGGAAACTGAAGCTTGGGCGTCATTGGACTTTCCAACAGGACAATGATCCCAAACATACCTCAAAGTCCACCATGGCTTGGTTTCAGAAGAAGTCCTGAAAGATTCTAGAATGGCCGTCACAGTTGCCTGACTTGAACCCCATAGAACATCTTTGGTGGGATTTGAAAAAGGCGGTTACAGCATGTAAACCCAAGAATATTAGTGAACTAGAGGCCATCGCCCATGAAGAATGGTCTAGGAGTCATCAGAAACGCTGCCAGAAGCTGGTGTAATTTATACCACTGAACTAGCCTGCTCCATAGCAGGCTAAGTGTCAAGCTTAGTTTAGCTGTGTAATAAAGAAAATCCAACAGGCGGAAAGAAAATCCCAAAAGACAGTTCCGTCAAGTATCTATTCTTGCTCGCTCCACTTTGTCACTTAAATTATTTCCACATTCTGAAACCTACGTAGGTTCAGACCTTTTTCTCAGTGTGATCAAGCATGAATATAAATGTTTATAGTTCTGCATTTCCTGTGTTCGCAATAACCTTCCCACATCGAACATAAAAAAATGCTGAAGTGACAAATCAATGTCCGCAGTGGCATTCTATTTGCTAATTGTAATTGCACTATTTGAGACAGAAATCTATATAAAATACGATGTTACACTGAAAATGACATTTCTTTGTCACCATATCTAAAATAAATATTAACTACCTATTATGCTTTAATGGAAAAACACACAGTTGACAACTTTCAGCTGACCTCGAGCGGGGATTGAACCCGGGTCCCTGCTATTACAACTGGTCATCTGTGACACAAATCTCGGATATTATCGCACCTGCTGATATAGCCACAAACCCTTCATAACGACTTCAATGTTAATTTATATAAAAATGTAAGCATCTAAATAACGCATTTAATCTGTCTGTAATTTTTGGCCACGCACTTTCCCTCGTCTTGAGAATTGCAGCAGTATTGCCCTTTTTGGTGACGAGACAGTCAGTGGCGAATTCCTTTGACGTGTTTTTCTCGAGAATAGCACCGCTCTTGTTTTTGCGACACTTTTTCTGCTTTTTGACAATCGATTGTTCCGGCCTGCTTCTGTTCTCCGTGAGCGCACACAATGCCAGCTTGTACAAGCCTGGCTTGAGTTAACGTTGACTGGAGACTGCCGAATTGTGTTCATGGAACGGCTTGAGGCTTAAGTCAAAGTTGACGTTAGTTCAAGCCAGGCTTTTTCTATTAAGCGCCGATTTCATTAGCGCGGTTGATGGAATACCCCCCTGGTCTCTTTTCCAGCAGTACCCTGTTTAAAGACAGAATATATCAATTACAAAAACAAAAAAACAAACACAAATAAGTAGAAATAAATTAAAATACAATATTTACAATACAGCACAATATTTAAGTTTCAACCAAAACAAGAACACTTTTCAGCTCCTAAATCCTCCAGTAAAAGTTAATATTGTTCAACAGAAACAAACTGCTCTAATTTCAATTCCTGTTGAACCTTGTTTCATTTATCCGAGGCAAAAAACCTGATTTACCCAGTTATGTGTTCACTTTGTGGCTTTCAGGGGTGATAAATCCAGTAGTCATAGGACACGCTATGTGTTTTAATAATGAAGTAAGGTAAAAAGGTAACTTGCCCAGCAATGCCTTGTAAACATAAAAGATAATGTTTTTCTCTCCTTTTACTAAGAGAAGACCATCATTTATACTAACTTCATTGTCTGCCTCCAGTTAAACAAAAATCCATTCAATGTATTTTTTGTCACATTTGTCGTGCTGACACGGTTTGGGTGATTTTACATTGTTATTCTTTGAGCAAACATTTGACAGAATATATCTGCAAATGTAATCATACCTAAAAAGGTCACTAATTAAATCACTATTGGTTGAAAATATTTTAAAGGGGGGGGGGGGGGGGGGGGGGGGGGGGGGGGGGAATGTATCCCCGCCGGGATGATATTTACACTGCAGTGCCAGGGGCAGAGAGACACAACCCCCCCCCCCCCCCGTCAAATCGCACACTGGATGTATGTAACTAGTAGCTACAACAATAACATAGTTCACTTTCAATAGCAGAAATGTCAAGCTAGCAGCGTGTCATGTTTCCATTGCCAGCAGAAGGGCCTGGTATATATTATATATAGCTATACTATAACATAGCCTCTAGAAGGCTATTTAGTTTCATATTGAGCGGCCCAAACTGGTCTAGTGGTGAAATTCACCGCCTTCAATGCACCTAACCTATACTGTTTTGGGTTGGGTTTAAAATGTATTTGCAGCACATTTCTGTAATGTGTTGTGTCATCTGAATTTGTAGCACGTTTTCAAAATACTGCTCGTGTTGTCAAATTGATGTATTTTTTATTTGCTTGTGTTTTGTCTATTTGCACGTGTTTTCTGAAGTTGCAGTGAGTTGGCCTCTCAGGGCCACCGTACACACATCCCTAAAAAGGCATACTAGCATATTGTACGTCAAAATCAATAACTAAGCTGTTATTTTCCTTATTTTCTGCTAAGTAGGCTACTGTCCAACTTTTGGCGTTGTGTGTCAATTTGCCCGTCATTACGTTGGGAGGCATACAGGAATTTCATTATTATGGCTATGTGTTGAAGCAATGACTAATATTGATGATAATAATTCGTAGATGATTTCGGTCTGAGTTCTTATAGTTTATCATTGTAATAATAAACGCTGATACAATAAACAGAAGCAGCAATTGATTTAGAAACTGAAACAAATTATAAGCCTGTTATAGCCTATGTCAGATAGTATAGTGACGAGGAGATTCTTCATTCTTTTAGACTAGAAATCTTTCAAGCAATATTGAGCGAGTTTCCCCGTTTCATCCAACGTGAGAAGAAGTTAATTGACAAACATCGGCGCAAATTGCCTGTTTTCGTTTCTACTGATCAAAAACTTGCAAACACACTTGAATATAGTGTGCTTGCAGCCTAACTACAAAATAGTTGGTGTGTAAAAATTTATAATTCGCTTTAGAACAGTGCCCTATCGGAAATTCTAGTTTGCATTTCCATGTCGGCAGCCTACAATTAATTATATACCATCCAAGCAAATTCAGCGAATAAAATGGGAAGCGAAGCACCGCGAGCCCTCTATCCTACCTACCGAAAAAGCCACTTAAATCCACTGTATGGGAATACTTTGGCTACCCAAAATATATACCATGAGAGTCTCAGCCAAAGGAAGAAACATCTCGAATCTTGGTGACCATCATCTCAGTGAGCATGGAGAAGTGAGAAATGGTTCTTGCATAATATCCTGGACTAAATATATGGTCATAAGTAATTGTGTTTAATTTGATCAATATTGAACTTAGATCAAAGTTTACAAAGATATTTCTTATTTCATAATAAGTTTATCCCATGGTTTACAATGAACATGTTTCAAAGTGGAACAAATAAATAAAGCACTATTTTTTCTAAGCAAAATAAGTTTTTTTTTTTTTTTAAGGGCTATAGTAAATTTAATGAAAAGAAAAAAACTTGTAATATCGTCACTTAATTGTCATATCGTGATGTATTTTGAAACGATTATTGTACAGTGAAAATATGATATCGTTACATCCCTACTGGAGAACCCTTTTTATGTAATGAACCGTGTGTGTACACAACTTACAGGAAACGGTTCTTTCCAGCTGGCCCCAACTATGGAAGGCCTGACGATCGCCACATTGAGGCTGCCAGCCTCTTGCTGCACCAGATACTCTGCTATGGCCTTCGTATAGGTGTAGGTGTTGGGGCGCTCTCCAATCAGCTTAGGAGTGATCACAGACACAAGCTTCTCATCCATCCACCTGTGAAAAACCACCACGGATCAGACGACAATGTAAAATAGCAAAAATTTGTTTACCAACCCCTTCTCCTAAACTAATCCTGACATTAGCCCTACACTAGACTTCACAGACCCTTGCAGTCTGAAGATCATCCAATTCAAATTACATAGGCAAAAATGCATCAAGCTTTGGTTTTAGTGTACCAGTTAAATTCTGAAAAAAGCTTTGAAACTGTCAAGTTAAACTTGGTTCACGTATTCCTTGATTAAAATATGGCAATTGCGCAAAAGTGAGGTTGAGCCCATGTGACCCCAGGGCGCCTTTAACACTTTTCAGCCGGCACGCTCTAACTTCGGAACAAAAGTGCCGATGACCATATTATTTATAGGTCAGCCGGCCAATCAATTTCTTTTCTGAAAACTGACATACTACTGACAAAACGTACTATAACCACGTATAATTAGCTAAAGGGAAGCCAGCCGAATAATTTGTGATGTGTGCTGGCCCGTCACGTAAACATTTTGCGTTCCCTCGCAAAATGTAGGTGTTCATTTGCAAAACAATTACAGTTTTTATTACCAGGCTTTTTCAAGGGTCAATATTGGAATATGAAACTACGCAGCCTTTTGTAGAATTCTGAAGTTAATTGACAATTAACCACAATAATTAATGTTTGACCTAATATGGTCATTCTAGCCTACATTTAGAGTGACAGGCTATTTATTGTCTTGTTAAAAAGGTTTGAATATTATCTCGGTCTGCTTTTGTTGACTCATGAGTCTCCTCATGTCATTTCCCTCACAAGCCCTTCTAAAAAAAGCCAGCTGCATATCTTTTAGCTTTCCACTCTAACAGTATTTGAGAGGCAAGGACAATTGGCAATACCTGAATTGTCAAGATACTTTTTGCTTGAAATAAATGTTGGTGTGTTTCTTAGGCCTTTTGGGTCTTTTGTCTTTTTCCACTGCCACGGCTATGGTTGTACTGGCCCTTGCCACTTAGCTTCTTGTGTCTCCTCCCTGTTTCGGACCTGAGATGCGCTAATAGACTTGCTGTCCTGGGGCATATTTAAGAGTGCCGGAGATCGGACACAGCAGCTCTCTCTCACACCACCTGAAAACTTTGTTCCATTTAGGCCTTCCTACTTTTGTGTTTGGCCATATTATTTGTTGCTACACCTACAACACACATTCCTATGATACTGACTTACAGTTGGCTCCACTGTACACTTCAGCAAGCTAACGTCCACTTAACCAAATAGAATTCACATGCAGTAAGCAGCAGTGTAACCACGGCATCATGAACTCGTTGACGGTACTTCCACTACGTCTGGCTAAGCATAGTAGCGTGAGGTGTCCTAACTAGGAATGGGCATTTTAGGCCATATCACTATTCGAATATTCTATCAAAATATTTCGGTTCATCGATTAACCGAAATAAAGATTATATGGTAAAAAATTTAAACAAAGTTAATTATTTATATATTTTTTGCTATAGCGCACTTGTAATGTAGCCTGAATGGCTTCCGTGATCTAGCCTTCAATAAATAAACATATTCCTTTTCCAATTTCTGAACATTTGACACATTTGGACAGATTTTCTTTGATCTCTGAGCAGAGAGTTGGTGCAATAATGCGCATGTGTTTGTATCGGTGATCCAGCGCACTAGCATAGAGCGCTCTTATGCCTTCAGTTGGCGCGCTGCCTGCAAGTTTAAACTACTCGAGTGGAAAGCAGGGAAAATGTATCTAATGCATTGAAATTGTGGTTTTTCTTTCTACTTTTTACATATTTCAATGCTAAAGCAATCTTTTCACCCTAGCATACCCTAGTTAACTCTGTTTATAATCCGGTCCCTTTCTTTTACTGATACTATCCTTTTGCTTACATATAGTTAGAAATGTTGTTGCTGTCTGTCTGTTTAACTATTTCAGTCTAATTGTTTATTTGTGTCATGTTATGTTGATGCTGTGAAGCGACTTTGGGTTTTAGAAAAGCGCTATATAAATAAAATGAATGATTATTATTATTATTATTATTACTGGTGTACACGTTTTAAACAGTATGTAATCAAAATCGCTAATGAATAATATTTAAATAAATTTTAGGCAAAAATATAAATAAATATGCCACGGAGCCCGAAAAAGCAACGTGGACAACAACAACATCTCTTCTTCTCCGTCCCGTGGGCTCACCACCCGCGGGAAAAACCAAGGGGGTCGGGTGCACTGCCAGAAAGGTGGCAGTGAAGGCAGAGGTTTTCGACGGATCGGACCCGGGTGGCAGAGGCTGGCTTTGGGGACGTGGAACGTCACCTCTCTGGGAGGGAAGGAGCCGGAGCTTGTGCGGGAGGTGGAGCGCTACCAGCTGGATCTGGTGGGGCTTACCTCTACGCACAGCCTCGGCTCTGGAACCTCACTTCTGGATAGGGGTTGGACTCTATTTTTCTCCGGAGCTCCCCAGGGTGAGAGGCGCAAGGCTGGTGTGGGGATACTTACGAGTCCCCGGCTAAGTGCCTCTATGTTGGAGTTTACCCCAGTGGACAAGAGGGTCGCCTCCCTACGCCTGCGGGTCATGGGGGGGAAAACTCTGACTGTTGTCTGTGCCTATACACCGAACAGCAGTTCGGAGTATTCGGCATTTTTGGAGACCCTGGATGGAGCCTTGTATGGGGCTCCTGAGGGGGACTCTGTAGTCTTGCTGGGGGACTTCAACGCACATGTGGGCAATGATGGAGACACCTGGAGAGGCGTGATTGGGAGGAACGGCCTCCCGATCTGAACCCGAGTGGTGGCTTGTTATTGGACTTCTGTGCTAGTCATGGAATGGCCATAACGAACACCATGTTCGAACATAAGGATGCTCATAAGTGTACCTGGTACCAGAGCACCCTAGGCAGAAGGTCGATGATCGATTTTGTTATCGTATCATCGGACCTGAGGCCATATGTTTTGGACACTCAGGTGAAGAGGGGGCAGAGCTGTCAACTGATCACCATCTGGTGGTGAGTTGGGTCAGGTGCTGGGGGAAGCCTCTGGACAGACCTGGTAAGCCCAAGCGTGTAGTGCGGGTGAACTGGGAACGTCTGGAGGAGTCCCCGGTCCGGGAGGCCTTCAACTCACACCTCCGGCGGGGCTTCTCTGGCATCCCTGTGGAGGCTGGGGGCATTGAACCGGAGTGGGCGATGTTCAAAGCCTCCATTGCTAAAGCTGCGTCTGAGAGTTGTGGTCTCAAAGTCTTAGGTGCCTCAAGGGGCGGTAACCCTCGAACATTCTGGTGGACACCGGTGGTCAGGGGAGCCGTCCGATTGAAGAAGGAGGCCTTCCGGGACATGCTGTCCCGGGCGACTCCGGAGGCAGTTGCAAGGTACCGACAGGCCCGAAGGACTGCAGCCTCGGCTGTGGCAGAAGCAAAGCAGCGGGTGTGGGAGGAGTTCGGAGAAACCATGGAGAAGGACTTTCGGCTGGCGCCAAAGCGGTTCTGGAAGACCATCCGACACCTCAGGAGGGGAAAGCAGGGAACCATTCAAGCTGTATACAGTAAGGATGGGACGTTGTTGACCTCAACTGACAAGGTGATTGGGAGGTGGAAGGAGCACTTTGAGGAACTCCTGAACCCGACAAACCCACCCTACATAGTAGAGACAGGGCTGGAGGATGATGGGGGATCAGCATCAATCTCCCTGGCGGAGGTCACTGAGGTAGTCAAACAACTCCACAGTGGCAAAGCCCCAGGGGTTGATGAGATCCGCCCAGAAATGCTGAAGGCTTTGGGTGTTGAGGGACTGTCATGGATGACACGTCTTATCAACATTGCGTGGAGGTCGGGGACAGTACCTAAGGAGTGGCAGACCGGGGTGGTGGTTCCCCTGCTCAAAAAGGGGGACCGGAGAGTGTGTGCCAACTACAGAGGCATCACATTACTCAGCCTCCCCGGGAAAGTATACTCCAGGGTGCTGGAAAGGAGGGTTCGACCGATAGTCGAACCTCGGATTGAGGAGGAACAATGCGGTTTCCGGCCTGGTCGTGGAACAACGGACCAGCTTTTTACCCTCGCGAGGATCTTTGAGGGGCCTGGGAGTATGCCAATCCGGTCTACACGTGTTTTGTGGATTTGGAGAAGGCGTATGATCGGGTTCCCCGGGAGATACTGTGGGAGGTGCTGCGAGAGTATGGGGTGAGGGGGTCTCTACTCAGAGCCATCCAATCTCTGTACTCCCAAAGCGAGAGCTGTGTCCGGGTCTGCGGCAGTAAGTCGGACTCGTTTCCGGTGAGGGTTGGCCTCCTCCAAGGCTGCGCTTTGTCACCTATCCTGTTTGTGGTATTCATGGACAGGATCTCACAGCGTAGCCGCGGGGGAGGGGGGCTGCGGGTTGGTGGGCAGAAGATCGCATCACTGCTATTTGCAGATGATGTGGTCCTGATGGCATCATCAGTCTGCGACCTGCAGCACTCATTGGATCGGTTCGCAGCCGAGTGTGAAGCGGCTGGGATGAGGATCAGCACCTCCAAATCTGAGGCCATGGTTCTCAGCAGGAAACCGATGGATTGTCTACTCCAGGTAGGGAATGAGTCTTTACCCCAAGTGAAGGAGTTCAAGTATCTTGGGGTCTTGTTCTCGAGTGAGGGTAAAATGGAACGAGAGATGGGCCGGAGAATTGGAGCAGCGGGTGCGGTGTTGCAGTCGCTCTATTGCACCTTTGTGACGAAGAGAGAGCTGAGCCAGAGGGCAAAGCTCTCAATCTACCGGTCTATCTTCGTTCCTGCTCTCACCTATGGTCATGAAGGGTGGGTCATGACCGAAAGAACGAGATCGCGGATACAAGCGGCGGAAATGAGTTTCCTCCGGAGGGTGGCTGGCATCTCCCTTAGGGATAGGGTGAGAAGTTCAGCCATTCGTGAGGGACTCGGAGTAGAGCCGCTGCTTCTTTGCGTAGAAAGGAGCCAGTTGAGGTGGTTCGGGCATCTAGTAAGGATGCCACCTGGCCGCCTCCCTAGGGAGGTGTTCCAGGCACGTCCAGCTGGGCGGAGGCCGCGGGGCAGACCTAGGACCAGGTGGAGGGATTCTATCTCCACACTGGCCTGGGAACGCCTTGGAATCCCCCAGTCAGAGCTGGTTAATGTGGCCCGGGAAAGGGAAGTTTGGGATGCCCTGCTTGAACTGCTACCTCCGCGACCCGACCCCGGACAAAGCGGATGACGATGATGATGATAAATACATAACTGCAGCTATATTCGAAAACCCACATCATTTCGAATAATCGAATATTCGAATAATCGTGCCCGTCCTAACCTAATGCTCCTTTGCAGTAGGCCTAATACCAGTAAGCTATCATTTATGGCGCCTTAATTTAAGACTAGCTAACGGTTGACTCCATTAAATCTTTTTTTTTTTGTATTCTTTGTATATAGACCAGCCAAACTCGTATTAAACTTATATCTGTCTTCTAAGTACCCATACAATTTAAAAGGTGTACCCTGCCTCTCGCCCTGTGTCGGCTGGGATAGGCTCCCGCGACCCTGCAAAGGATGAGCGGTATAGCTAATGGATGGATTTAAAGATGACTACATATATATTTCATATAGTTCACAATATTTATATGAATGGAAGTAGTAAGATGTTGCAACTGGCCCCAAGTGGGTGTTTACACTTGTGTTCAGTTTAGCGCTGTCCACCACACGAGGACGTATTAGTGCTGCAGCGGTTATTTTAGGGGGCTTGCCATCCGCACTGCCTGGACGCTGATGGTGGAAACACAATCACATTCGCATTCTCGTGGACATGCATTTCTAGTTGTCAATATTATTGTGTGATTTTTGAGGTCCAAATATTTGTTCTGGTTGAATAAATTTGCCTTCACCTTATCCTCTGACATCCGCTGTCTTGCAAAAATCTAATCTTGTGAAAATCTAATTATAATGAAACATTCCAGCCTATAGCATAGGCTTCTCTTCTTAAATTAAACAAAATAAATCGCCTTGATAAGACAAACTGTAAAGACAGGCTGTATGACACTATTTGAAAGAGTCTGATGGCGTCAGATGAAAGACGCCTCCGCTTCCAGCCTCCAAATGAACAAACAGGTGGGGATGGTCTATCGGTCAGCAAAGATCAACCACGATCGAAAGACTGCTTCATTCACTGCCCTGTTTTCTGACTGACACGTTGGAAGTCAGTGCAAAAAAAACGTGCATAATATGGCCCAACTCCAACTGCCAGTTCCTGTTTGCGCAGGCTTTGAATTGCGCTTTACAGGTTACTTATTTACCGAGTTGAATTCTGTGGAGGCAGACCATTAAATTAGCTAAATTACAAAAATCGCTTAAAAAACTTTTTTTTCGTAAAAACAAAAAAACAACCTGCGATGGACTCAGCCGATCGCCAATATATTTGTCCAATCGCCCATCCCTACCATGCACACGCACACACACACTAGTTTCTCATTCAGTAAATCAATCAATAAATAAATGCACAACTAGTACCTATTGCTTAATTATTGCAGTCAAACTTCTTAGTAATTGGAAACTCACTTGTATTGGACAGAAAAAAGCAACTGAAGTAGACCTACGTATATCAATGATATTTCTCTGCTAAAGAACCCCTCCAATATGTTGTACAGTTTAGTAGCGCACATAGTGCCCGGCCACACACCCCATCCAGCACTGTCGCCTATGCCAGGATCCGTTACTATGGATTTATATTAATTAGGGGCGTTTCACCAACTTTTTAAAGGTAACTGTGAGCGTTAAAAAGGTGAGACAAGAAGCTCACTCACATGCGGCAAATTGAGTTGATTGTGATTTATAAAGGCAAACCTGCACACTGTGATTTGTAAATTGTTTATACAACCTTTTGATGAGAATCCTGTACACAGTTTTATAAATGAGGCCCCAGGAAAGTATACACTATACAATAAAGCATTCACCCATTAGTATATGTAATATATATTATAATAGTGATGATAGTATTAGTAATGGGAACTGGACTCACTCAAGGGTGTCTATTAGCTTTTTGTAGTCCACTGGTGGTGGGTACACCACTTCCTCGATAAGCTCTCGGTCACAGTTAGCGTAGGCTGTGGAGACGTGAAGGAACACCTCTAGGTTTTTCATCCTGTGGGCCAAGGCCACCATCTTTTGCGTAGCAAGCACATTCAGTTGCATAGAGTCTCTGAGGGAAAAAAGTAAGACATGAAAACACAGCTTGACGATAAATTAAGGCATGGTGATAACATGGATTCCTACATGCAATATGGTCACCTTAACCAGATCATCCCACTATTACGATACTGAACAGACAAAACAGAAAATTCCAACAGAATTTTCCAGCCATAGCTGGTTGAGGGTATTGGTAACATAAGGAATTACTCAGGTAATTTAACAAACAATGAAATAATAAACTACTCCATTACTTGAAACTCTTACTGTCCTGACTTCCGGTAGCTGATCTACTTAATCCACGCAGAAGTCCATCCAAAAATAAAAATCTGAGCTAAAATAGGTATAATAAACTCTTAATTCACTTTGTAATTTTGGTTAAAGTGTGGAAAATATAAAGAACATATGTGAAGGACAGATTCTGTACAAAATAGGAAGAATCAGGTGAAATCCACAATGACTCACTTCAGTGGTTCGTTAAAACGAATGGTGGCGGCACAGTGGAAGACTATGTTGACACACTCTGTCAACGTGTGCTGGTCCTCCTTGCTCAGGTCCAACTCTGCCTTGGTCAGGTCACTGTTCACAGCCACAATCTTATCCGTAAAGTCTGACTGCTCATCTCGCACTTTATCAAACAGCTTGGAAAATAACAAAAATGGTAAGAAAGCAGTCCAACAGAAACAACACATGTCAGATGTGTACATGCTGACCACAAAACCAGTCTATTTCAAATAAAATAACCTTGCCTGGTCTCACCTTGCAGTTAACCATGTCCCTAATGCGAGCCTGGGGACCCTGGCCAGCTTTGTGTCGGACCAGTACATACACAGCCTTCACACCAGGGCAGGAGCGCAGCAACTTCTCTAGAAGCACCTTGCCCATGAAGCCCGTCGCTCCTGTGATCAACACAGTCTTCCTCTCGTAGTATTCTGGGATGGTCACCATGACTGTAGCCCACAGAGCTCACCAACCCTTGAGCTGCTACTCCTGTACCGGGAGGGGTGGGGGGCAAGATTGGTTATTATTAGAATGTGCAGTGAAGACGTAAAAATGATACGGGTGTATTCATTGTGTAGTTGACCTTCAGCACATATAGGTAACAATCCTATACAATCCTTTGTAATCTACACAAAACACTTAAAGGGGCCATATTATGCTAATTTTCAGGTTCATACTTTTATTTAGGATTTCTGCTAGAATAGGCTTAAGCATTTTAATGTTCAATAAAATGGAGCTTTAGCATAAGTTCAGGCAGTCAGCTCGGAGTCTGGCCTATGACGAGAATATCCGGCAATCACTAATACGGTGCATCAACATGGGAATGATGATTCTTTGGCATGGTAATGTTAATTATTTCTAAGGTGTGGGGAATGTACTGCTCTTCCAATTTTGATCGTTCTAATGACATCACTATTTCTGACGTTTTATGTGACCGGCATGTTCACTCTTGATTTGAAGCGTCTAAATCTGATGAATTGGATGCCTGTTGTTATTTCTCGGATGGCTTCTAATTTTGTCCTTTCCTTTCTATGTCTTGCCATCTGCGTGGTCGACATGGGGCGGCTGCCTCGGGCCCCTTGTCAGTCACACCCGAGGGAAAACCGTTGTCCAGATCCTGGTTCTCGTCTCATCTTCGCCACCTGTGCCTGGAGTGTGGACTGGACCCCGGTAGACACGCTGCGCATTTTTTAGCATCGGCGCGTCCACTTTGGCTGCTCTAAACTGAACAGCTGCATCGTAGTCGGAACCGGAGCACATTCAATCAACAGCAGTGAAGATAAGTGCACTGCGTATCTTTTTGAAACTGTTTGAATCTAGACAAACGTAACGTTTTGTTAGTCCGAGTCTTAAGTCATTCCAAGTGAAACTAGTTTCACAAGAGTTCTTGCTAATTCACATAGCATACAGTGCATCCGGAAAGTATTCATACCCCTTCACTTTTTCCACATTTTATTATGTTACAGCCTAATTCCAAAATGGATTAAATAAAAAAAAATCCTCAACATTCTACACATAATACCGCATAATGACAAAGTGAAAAAAGTTTAGAATGTTTTGCAAATCTATTAAAAATAAAATATCACATGTACATAAGTATTCACACCCTTTACTCAATACATTGTTGAAGCACCTTTGGCAGCAATTACAGCCTCAAGTCCTCTTGAGTATGATGCTACAAGCTTGCCACACCTATTTTGGGGCAGTTTCTCCAATTCTTCTTTACAGATCGTCTCAAGCTCCATCAGGTTGGATGGGGAGCGTCGGTGCACAGCCATTTTAAGATCTCTCCAAAGATGTTCAATCGGGTTCAAGTATGGGCTCTGGCTGGGCCACTCCGGGACATTCACAGACTTGTCCCAAAGCCACTCCTTTGTTATCTTGGGTGTGTGCTTAGGGTCGTTGTCCTGTTGGAAGGTGAACCTTCGCCCCAGTCTGAGGTCCAGAACGCTCTGGAGCAGGTTTTCATCAAGGATCTCTCCAAACATTGCTGCATTCATCTTTCCCTTGATTCTGACTAGTCTCCCAGTTCCTGCAGCTGAAAAACACCCCCACAGCATGATGCTGCCACCACCATGCTTCACTGTAGGGATGGTATTGGCCAGGTGATGAGCAGTGCCTGGTTTCCTCCAGACATGACGCTTGGCATTCAGGCCAAAGAGTTCAATCTTGGTTTCATCAGACCAGAGAATTTTGTTTCTCATGGTCTGAGAGTCCTTTAGGTGCCTTTTGGCAAACTCCATGCTGGCTGTCATGTGCCTTTTACTGAGGAGTGGCTTCCGTCTGGTCACTCTACCATAAAGGCCTGATTGGTGGAGTGCAGCTGAGATGGTTGTCCTTCTGGAAGGTTCTCCCATCTCCACAGAGGAACACTGGAGCTCTGTCAGAGTGACCATCGGGTTCTTGGTCACCTCCCTGACCAAGGCCCTTCTCCCCTGATTGATCAGTTTGGCCGGGCGGCCAGCTCTAGGAAGAGTCCTGGTGGTTCCAAACTTCTTCCATTTGCGAATGATGGAGACCACTGTGCTCGTTGGGGCCTTCAATGCTGCAGACATTTTTTTGTACCCTTCCACAGATCTGTGCCTCGATACAATCCTGTCTCAGAGGTCTACAGACGATTCCTTGGACTTCATAACTTGGTTTGTGCTCTGACATGCAGTGTCAACTGTGGGACCTTATATAAACAGGTGTGTGCCTTTCCAAATCATGTCCAATCAATTGAATTTACCACAGGTGGACTCCAATCAAGTTGTAGAAACATCTCAAGGATGCTCAGTGGAAACGGGATGTGCCTGAGCTCAATTTTGAGTGTCACAGCAAAGGGTGTGAATACTTATGTACATGTGATTAAATTTTTTTATTTTTAATACATTTGCAAAAAATTCTAAAAAACCTTTTTCCCTTGGTCATCATGCGGTATTGTATGTAGAATGTTGAGAATTTTTTTTTATTTAATCCATTTTGGAATAAAATGTGGAAAAAGTGAAGGGGTATGAATACTTTCTGGATGCACTGTATGTTTTTGTTCTTGATGATTGATATATCGATTATTCCACATCAAGCAATTGATGAACTGGTTTGAGCATGTGTCCTTAAATCGCTGGATTTGATCTTTCCATATTCCTACTGTTCATAATGTCATATTGCAATTTTAGAACGCGCCTCTGCTTGGTGGTCGACGATGGACTTTGTGGAATAGGCCTACTCAATTTTTTATTGACCGGGCACAAAGAAGCCCAGCGCTCATAGTCTTCAAGTTAAATTGCCTATTACATGTTTCCATCATTTTTACGGTCAAACTTTGATTCGTTTTTGATTCTAGGCAGAGGAAGATCTGTCCCCTCGGTTCATGCATTCACTCTTCAGGAGAGTGGTGAACCAAACGCTGTTCTCCATTTGCTATCTACGTTTGTTTTTCGTTTGGATTGCGGCCGCGTTGCTTGAAATCTGTAAAGCGGGACGCCTATATTTTCCTGTTTATGTATGGTTACTGCAGTCAGTTTGGCTACTACTAGCCTACACAGGCCCGTAATAAAAATTTTAGCTATAGTGAATGCGAACGTAAGTGATGCTCATCGGTAACGTTTTATGTGCCCAGCTAAAAGGCAATCTAGTGTTGCATTCTTGACTGTGGTGGGGTGTGTCATGGCGATTAAGGCTATATTGATATACCTAGCGGATGTGAAAACTCCATTTAAAACACTATGCTACTGAAGACCTAATGTGCATAAGAGCTGTGGTAGCATATGGACTGCTGCGACAACACTGGACCTTTTCCATCTTTTGTTTTCCTGGATTTATGTCTACCAAAGCATTGGTTCTTTACAGATTGCGTTAGGGGCATGTCCTGTATTTGTAACCTCGGATGCACGCATGAAAACCAGTGCATTGAGAATACAAGATAACCTATTTTGAAAGTCAGATGGTTTCAATGTGTAAGAGTGAAGAGTATACTGCGAAAATGAGCGGATCAGCTACTTCCAGAAGTTGTAAGGAATTGGACAGGAAAAACAATTCCAGATCATTATCATTATATATATATATATATATATATATATATATATATCTCATTATACATTAACTAGGTTTAATATAGGACTTTGTTGGGCAGAGTGGGAAACAATAGCATTTCAAGGAGAGAATATGCCAGTTGATTGCAGCTATGGGCTACTGCAGAGGTGTACAAATAATATTGAGGAATGATCTTGCAATGGGATCTTTATTTTACAAGATGGTTCTGACTGAAATGTATTTGACACAGTGATTCTGGCCCTGATTATGCGTGTACAAATGCAATTGCAAGCAGTAGGTAGGTGTTTGGTGCTGTAGAATTGAAGTAACCTTATAGACCGCATCCGAAAACAGCGAAGTCGACGACGCGTTTGCAGTTTTCAGAGTGCAAGTTTTGAGATTGTAGACTGCATTTGGGTAAACGACCAAATGCATTGCTTTTTCAACTTATCTTTAGCAACGTATCCATGATTTCTCTTGCGATGCCAGACCAATCTCCGCATTCATTGCGCTGGAGAAAGGTCTGGCACCTTACATGGAGTTTTATTATTTATTTTTTTGGGAATAATGAAGAACCACTCACTTGAGCGGCGCTAAACCCAGGATACAGCAACGGTGCCTTTGCAATAGTGTCATAGCAGAAGGAGAGGAATCTGATTGGTGCCAACTGGATCAGTCGGTGCCAATGGCAGGCCCATTCCAAATTGTACATCTGTTCAGCCAGAATACTCTGACAAAAAGGAGTAAACTACTATCAAAGTTGGCCATAGGTGCTTTTGCCTTTTCAAGGCTGTGATTGGCTACACGGAGTAGCCCATCAACTCGGTAAACTTAGAAATCTTTCGACACTAACACTATTGATTTAGATGTGCTGACTATTTATTACCGTTGTGACGAAGAGAGAGCTGAGCCAGAAGGTAAAGCTCTCAATCTACCGGTCTATCTTCGTTCCTACTCTCACCTATGGTCATGAAGGGTGGGTCATGACCGAAAGAACGAGATCGCGGATACAAGCGGCGGAAATGAGTTTCCTCCGGAGGGTAGCTGGCATCTCCCTTAGGGATAGGGTGAGAAGTTCAGCCATTCGTGAGGGACTCGGAGTAGAGCCGCTGCTTCTTTGCGTAGAAAGGAGCCAGTTGAGGTGGTTCGGGCATCTAGTAAGGATGCCACCTGGCCGCCTCCCTAGGGAGGTGTTCCAGGCACGTCCAGCTGGGCGGAGGCCGCGGGGCAGACCTAGGACCAGGTGGAGGGATTATATCTCCACACTGGCCTGGGAACGCCTTGGAATCCCCCAGTCAGAGCTGGTTAATGTGGCCCGGAAAAGGGAAGTTTGGGATGCCCTGCTTGAACTGCTACCTCCGCGACCCGACCCCGGACCAAGCGGATGACGATGATGATGATGATGATGATGGAAGTGCACCATTGTAAATGCAAGTAAAAGGAATGGCACCTGTGTAAGTAAAAGGACTGGCACCTGTGAAAGGAATGGCACCTGTGTAAGTAAAAGGAATGGCACCTGTGTAAGTAAAAGGAATGGCACCTGTGTAAGTAAAAGGAATGGCACCTGTGTAAGTGTCTTCAAGAATCAAGGAATTGCACCAGTGTAAGTGCAAGCAGGGACAGAGGAATGGCACCCGTGTAAGTGCAACTAGGGATAGAGAGGGTGCGCCCGCCCTGATTGTAAATGCATTGATTTAAAATGTATTTAATTTGATTGATTTTGGTTGATTGATTTTTGATTTGAAGGGTGCACCCGGGTAAAGGAATTGCACTGGTGTAAGTGCAAGTTAAAGCCTAAAGAATTGCACCCGTGTAAGCGCAAGTAAAGCTAAAGGAATTGCACCCGTGTAAGTGCAAGTAAAGGTTAAAGGAATTGCACCCGTGAAAGATAATTACACCCGTGTAAGTGGAAGTAAAGGAATGGCACCCGTGTAAGTGCCAGCAAGGAAAGGAATTGTAACCGTATGAGTGCAAATTAAAAGATTAACTCAGTTTCACATAGTAGGCTGGTTGAGTCTGCAGGTTGGGGATTGAAGTATGAGTGTTCCCTGTCTCCGGATGACATACCGGATATATGAAGCAGGGAGCGGCAATATGTAGCAGACCCAACCATGCAAAATTTGTTGTATAAATCAAATGTAATAAATGCTTTAAAGACGAAGAGCTTGTCTGATTGAAATGGAGCTTTAGCGTAAGTTCAGGCAGTCAGCTCGGAGTCTGGCCTATGACGAGAACTCGTCATAGTGCGCACAAACCAATCACACACAAACCCGTACACAATCTGCTCCGATCAAGGAAGTGGGGGAGACTATAAATATCCGGCAATCACTAATACGGTGCATCAACAAGGGAATGATGATTCTTCTCACCTGCATCTCAACTACCGCCTGGGTCTGCCACTCTGTTCTGCCAGTCTGTTCTACTATTCTGTGCTGATAATCTGTTGTGCTGGTCTTTTCAGAGGGGGATTGAAGTATGAGTGCTCCCTGTCTCCGAATGACGTACCGGATATATGAAGCAGGGAGCGGCAATATGTAGCAGACCAAACCATGCACCTCTACGGGAACCATCACCTTATCGTGGTGGAGAGGTTTGTGTGTCCCTATGAACCTGGGGGCTGTGTTGTCTGGAACCTTGTGTTCCTGGTAGGGTCTCCCATGGCAAATTGGTCTCGGGCGAGGGGCCGGACAAAGAATGGTTCAAAAACCCTCATGGATAGAACTATAAGAGAGGATGACACCCGGCCCGGAGGAAGCCCGGGGTCCCCTTCTGGAGCCAGGCCCAGGAGGAGGACCCGTCAGCGAGCGCCTGGTGGCCGGGCTTGCCATGGAGCCCGGCCGGGAATAGTCCGAAAAAGCAACGTGGACAACACCAACATCTCTCCTTCTCCGTCCCATGGGCTCACCACCCGCGGGAAAAACCAAGGGGGTCGGGTGCGCTGCCAGAAAGGTGGCAGTGAAGGCAGAGGTTTTCGACGGATAGGACCCGGGTGGCAGAGGCTGGCTTTGGGGACGTGGAACGTCACCTCTCTGGGAGGGAAGGAGCCGGAGCTTGTGCGGGAGGTGGAGCGCTACCAGCTGGATCTGGTGGGGCTTACCTCTACGCACAGCCTCGGCTCTGGAACCTCACTCCTGGATAGGGATTGGACTCTATTCTTCTCCGGAGCTCCCCAGGGTGAGAGGCGCAAGGCTGGTGTGGGGATACTCACAAGTCCCCGGCTAAGTGCCTCTATGTTGGAGTTCACCCCAATAGACGAGAGGGTCGCCTCCCTACGCCTGCGGGTCATGGGGGGGGGGGAACTCTGACTGTTGTCTGTGCCTATGCACCGAACAGCAGTTCGGAGTATTCGGCCTTTTTGGAGACCCTGGATGGAGCCTTGTATGGGGCTCCTGAGGGGGACTCTGTAGTCTTGCTGGGGGACTTCAACGCACATGTGGGCAATGATGGAGACACTTGGAGAGGCGTGATTGGGAGGAACGGCCTCCCTGATCTGAACCTGAGTGGTGGCTTGTTATTGGACTTCTGTGCTAGTCATGGAATGGCCATAACAAACACCATGTTCGAACATAAGGATGCTCATAAGTGTACCTGGTACCAGAGCATCCTAGGCAGAAGGTCGATGATAGATTTTGTTATCGTATCATCGGACCTGAGGCCATATGTTTTGGACACTCGGGTGAAGAGGGGGGTGGAGCTGTCAACTGATCACCATCTGGTGGTGAGTTGGGTCAGGTGGCGGGGGAAGCCTCTGGTAAGCCCAAACGTGTAGTGCGGGTGAACTGGGAATGTCTGGAGGAGTCCCCGGTCCGGGAGGCCTTCAACTCACACCTCCGGCGGGGCTTCTCTGGCATCCCTGTGGAGGTTGGGGGCATTGAACCGGAGTGGGCGATGTTCAAAACCTCCATTGCTAAAGCTGCATCTGAGAGCTGTGGTCTCAAGGTCTTAGGTGCCTCAAGGGGCGGTAACCCTCGAACATCCTGGTGGACACCGGTGGTGAGGGGAGCCGTCCGATTGAAGAAGGAGGCCTTCCGGGATATGCTATCCCGGGCGACTCCGGAGGCAGTTGCAAGGTACCGACAGGCCCGAAGGACTGCAGCCTCGGCCGTGGCAGAGGCAAAGCAGCGGGTGTGGGAGGAGTTCGGAGAAACCATGGAGAAGGACTTTCGGCTGGCACCAAAGCGGCTCTGGAAGACCATCCGACACCTCAGGAGGGGAAAGCAGGGAACCATCCAAGCTGTGTACAGTAAGGATGGGACGTTGTTGACCTCAACTGACAAGGTGATTGGGAGGTGGAAGGAACACTTTGAGGAACTCCTGAACCCGACAAACCCACCCTCTATAGTAGAGGCAGAGCTGGAGGGTGATGGGGGATCAGCATCAATCTCCTGGCGGAGGTCACTGAGGTAGTCAAACAACTCCACAGTGGCAAAGCCCCAGGGGTTGATGAGATCCGCCCAGAAATGCTGAAGGCTTTGGGTGTTGAGGGACTGTCATGGATGACACGTCTTATCAACATTGCGTGGAAGTCGGGGACAGTACCTAAGGAGTGGCAGACCGGGGTGGTGGTTCCCCTGTTCAAAAAGGGGGACCGGAGAGTGTGTGCCAACTACAGAGGCATCACATTACTCAGCCTCCCCGGGAAAGTATACTCCAGGGTGCTGGAAAGGAGGGTTCGACCGATAGTCGAACCTCGGATTGAGGAGGGACAATGCGGTTTCCGGCCTGGTCGTGGAACAACGGACCAGCTTTTTACCCTCGCGAGGATCTTTGAGGGGGCCTGGGAGTATGCCAATCTGGTCTACACGTGTTTTGGCAGACTTTAGTGGTCCAAGAGGCTTTTTTGTTCATCACAGAGAGATGGACCTAGGAACGGAGTTTGGTGACTCTAGGTAAAATTGTATTGGAGATGTGACCTTTCATAGTCTGCAAATTGGATAACCTATTATAGCGCCACAATGAGGTCCACCGGGGTCATATTTGGTATGGGAGTAGCCGGTACTGGTACCAAACAGCACGCAAAGTTTCAAGTGTCTAACAATGCCAATGCTGACTATTTTGGCATTCCCCCATCCATGAAGATCAATATGTGGCCTCTATAGCGCCCCCTAAAAGCAGATGTGGACATTGATTTGCGGAGGTGACCAGATAAGCATCAAGAAGCAGTGTAAGGAATCTCGTGGATTGGACTGAATTTGACTGATTTATAGGCATTTACGTGATGAGCCACGCCCACAAGGCCAACCATCGGTCCAATCACAATCTTCTTTTAATAGTTGATTTAGACTCTGCCCTAGAGCATATGTGTAAACTTTCATGCAATTTGGTCATTCACATCATCTGGAAATGCCTCGGGCTCCCCCAGGAGGAGCTGGAAAACGTTGCTGGCGAAAAGGACGTATGGACTACCCTGCTTAGCCTGCTGCCACCGCGACCCGGCCCCAGATAAGCAGTGGAAAATGGATGGATGGATGGGTTGGCTACACAAAGTATCAACTCGGTAAGATGTAAAATATTTTTGACACTAACCTTGTCTATTTTATACATACTGACAATTTATTCATAATTTTAAATTCATAAACGTTTACTTAGTAGCATAAAATCTGAAGATGACTGTCTATTTACTCGTTTAAAAAAACGTGAAAATGATTTTGTCCTGCCTACCAGTAGGCCTATTAGGATTTACTGACATGAGTTCGCTAAAGTGTTAGATGAAACACTATTTCTCAATTATTTATACTAATCAGTTGGCCATGAACATCAGTAGAAAATAAATTGCGAATGTTTATTTAAAGAGTAACATCTGACTTATCGTTAGATAATTAAATCTACTTTTTCTTGTTCTCTGGTAATGCAGCCTAATCCTATCCTATGCCCTGTTTGTCACTTCTGCTGGCCTAACATCCTGTCAATCTTTGTTCACTTGAGATTGAAATATAAAAATGTCAGCATATTTACTTTGTCCAATTTAAGCAGTAGGAAATTACGGAAGCCCTAAGCCGCCATACATTCATATATTTTATTTACTCTGTTTTCCCATGATAACGAGTTAAAGTTGTTTTCTCAAGATCGAGTTAATTATGTCCGTTTTCCTGTGATTCCGAGTTAATAAAACTTTGTTTTCTCGAGATCTCAAATAATTTGTCATTATCTCAAAATAATTTATTTGTATTCCCGAGATAACGGGGTAATTTTTCTCGAGATCTCGAGATAACGATCCAAATAAAATTTACTCCTCATCACGGGAAAACGGACATAAATAACTCAAGATCGAGAAAACAAATTCAACTCTCTCCTTATCACGGGAAAACAAAGGAAATAAAATATATGAATGTATGGCAGCTTAGGGCTTCCGTAGGAAATAGCAAATGTATTATTATAATTATCACTCGCTTTCTCACTGGCTCTTCATTAACGAGACGAAAAATTACAGTGAGCTAAAGAACTTTGACTTTGCGTAAATTTGTTTTGTTTCCACAGAAGCTCAGCAAATTCATGGCAAAAGACACATTTTACCTTTGAGTTGGCTTCCTTTGTAAAACATTTCCAGACACCCCACGACAATAAAAAAAAAAACTGTTGGAAAAAACATGTTCTGAAGTTCGTGCACAGGCACTCAGTGCATGGGGGTGTGTCTTTTAATCTTGTATTACGGAAGTATTTCAATTGTAGGGAGAATGTTTATTCCCAAACACGGTTGTGATTGTCAGTTGACTTTTTTTAAAGTCAGTCAGTCAAGATCTCTTTTGTTAAAAATAAATTTAGATTTTGTGGATCGATGTTCGTTTAAACGATTACATAGATGCATTGATCCATCGTCCCAGCCCTAAGGTTAACTTATACTTTACATTTGCTATTCAGTTGTGGGTGCTGGTCGTAAATATGAATCAAAAGACAAAGTGACAATAGCTAAGCTTTGTATGCTGAGTATGCAAACGTTATCTTAGCAATGGTAAAATCCATCATGTCGATGGCTGATATCTGCGCTGTGCTTTTCATCTGATGTTTGCACTATGCTCTGCGCCCTACCTCACGGCAAACGAACCGCAAATTTCTTATCATAGGATCGCCAACTGAGAAGGCTGAACAATCTCCCGAGCGCTTTCACTGCCTTCCGCCATGTTTTCATTGAAGCAAAAACAAACCCACGTTGCATGCTGCGCTTGCACGCACGCGTCTGGCTAACTTTGGTTGACGCTAATTACTTGAGCGTTTCAAACTGGGGTAATAAAACCGTGACAGTTTTAATGATAATTAACCTTTAAACGGTAATACTAACCATCGGCATTTTTACAGTGGTTTACCGTGAAACCAGCATCCATGAAGTCAGGCTGGTGTTTGCATGTCGCTAAATAGGTAATTCATTAGGGGCTTTAACCCCAGGGGTGAAAGTATGCCGGTACAGTCCGGTTTAAGATTCACTGACGGTACGCAGTACCAGAAAGAGGTCTACCAAAACTCACGTTATAAAATGGGTAGTTCCAGGGTGCGTTCCAATCGCCTAGTAGTGCACTACAAGTGGACTGCACAGGGTATTAACGTTGCTCTGGTCTATGGCGGAATAGCCTGTGCAGTCCACCTCGTAGTGCACTAGGCTACTATAGACGGATTCAAACTAACAACAATAACAAACCGACATTACGTTCGAAATTAATATTAAAACCCCTCTGATCATCCGGTTTACTTCCTGTATAAATCGTTGATCAGCGAAAACAAACTGTCCAAAAAAACCTGTCAAAAGTAAAACGCAATGTCAAGTGAATATTTCCGTAGTTTATCAAAGGAGGAGAAACGTAGATATTTAGAAAAATTAAGCATAGGTTGTATGATTTTACCCGATCCATTCGACATTTCTTCAAGATCTAAATTTTTTTGTCAGAGATTTAAAGAACTTCCCAACACAACACAGCTACATATTTGAGTACTTGGTGGAGGCCAAGTGTGTTTACACACGCGAAGCGTTTCGTGCCTACAGGAGCTTGGACACATTCAATTATTTCCACTCTGGAAAAGTGTCTAATTTGGTAAACTACACAAAGAACGACGTGTGTTGTTTACGGCGAGATCGGGGCAAGTCAGGCTATGGCAAAGCGGTATGGCGCCTGGATTATCGCCAGCCAAACGGGAGAAATCAAGAGCGGACACTGTACTTGTATGGCCGGGTAAGTAAGTAGCTAGTTAATTTACTTGCTACTTTAAGCCCTTTCCCAGTAGTCCTAAATAGCTGTATTTTGCCTGAGGTTTGGTGACATTAAATTTAATTCTAGGCACTAATCGTTTTATTAGCCATCCTTGTTCTCTAAATAGGAGACAGTTGACTTTACAGTAGGATATATATATATACACACACATATATATATATTATGTATGTATATATATATATATATATATATATATATATATATATATATATATATGTGCTCAGACACACAGCATCCTATTTCCTGGACGTTTGTAGTTTATGGTTAGGGTTTGTAGTAGGAGGCAATTAAATGGTGAAGCCATTACAGTATCGCTATTTTTACTAATACTATCTATTCTCCATGTCTCTTTACATACAGCAATGGATAGGTGTGTAGCCATGTAGGCGCAGTCTTGGTCACTGTGGAGCAATGCATAACAGAGGGGCTTCAGAATGGTCCATCAGTTACCTCAGATCCAAGTGTGTGGTCACGTGTCACCAAAAAGGTAAGCCTTTACGCAGGATGCATTTCAGTGTGTAAACTGGTTCCCCCCTGTTCATTCTTTCCTTCCTAAATATCTGCTAATTCTGTCATTGTTGGTTAACTTCTTTAGCATTAAACTGTGGTCAATAACACAGTCTGTATCTCTACATGGTGTAAATACTAAAAAGTGATTTGATTGCAACACTTTAAGGCTGATCCAAAACTAGTGTCAGAATTAACCTTCTGCAAGCCTTCCTTCAAGAAGCCAAGGCTTCAAACAAGTGCACCATGTGTCCTCCGTCCTCATACTCTAGAGGCCAACGGTTGACCTAGAATACTTTTTAAAGCTCTAAAAAGGTAAGATGTGCCTTGAGATTCCATCCATGAAAATCACAAACAGAACCGGTGACAAGGGGCAGCCCTGGCGGAGTCCAACACCCACTGAAAACGCATTTGACTTTGTGCCGAGTATACGGACACAGCTCTCACTCCGGTTATATAGGGACCGAATGGCTCGTAGCAACGACCCCGGCACCCCATACTCCCGCAGTACCCCCCACAGGACGCCCCGGGGGACACGGTCTTAGGCCTTCTCCAAGTCCACAAAACACATGTAGACTGGATGGGCAAACTCCCATGCCCCCCCAAACAGCCCCGCAAGGGTAAAGAGTTGGTCCACTGTTCCACAACCAGGACGGAATCCGCATTGCTCCTCCTGGATCCGAGGTTCGACTGGATCAGGCGTAGCCGGGGGGAGGAGTGTGTCCAGTTTGGGGACCTCAGAATTGCTTCTCTGCTTTTTGCAGATGATGTGGTTCTGTTGGCTTCTTCAGACTGTGACCTTCAGCATGCACTGGAGCGGTTTGCAGCCGAGTGTGAAGCGGTCGGGATGAGAGTCAGCCCCTCCAAGTCTGAGGCCATGGTTCTCTGCCGGAAAACGGTGGAGTGCTCTCTCCGGGTTGGGAGTGAGTTGCTGCCCCAAGCGAGGGAGTTCAAGTATCTCGGGTTCTTGTTCACGAGTGAGGGAAAAATGGAGCGCAAGATTGACAGGCGGATTGGTGCAGCATCAGCAGTAATGCGGGCGTTGTACCGGACCGTCGTGGTGAAGAAGGAGCTGAGCCGAAAGGCGAAACTCGCGATTTACCAGTCGGTCTATGTTCCAACCCTCACCTATGGTCATGAGCTTTGGGTAGTGACCGAAAGAATAAGATCACGAGTACAAGCGGCTGAAATGTGTTTCCTCCGTAGGGTGGCTGGGCTCAGCCTTAGGGATAGGGTAAAGAGCTCGGTCATCCGGAGGGAGCTCGGAGTAGAGCCGCTGCTCCTTCGCGTCGAAAGGAGCCAGATGATGGTTAGCTGTGGTACGGGCATCTGATCAGGATGCCTCCTGGGCGCCTCCCGTTGGAGGTTTTCCGGGCACGCCCTACTGGTAGGAGACCCCGGGGTAGACCCAGAACACGCTGGCGGGATTATAGATCTCGTCTGGCCCGGGAACGCCTTGGGATCCTCCAGGAGGATCTGGAAAACGTTGCTGGGGATAGGGACGGCTGGAATTCCCAGCTGAGCCTGCTGCCACCGCGATCCGGCCCCGGATAAGCGGCGGAAAATGGATGGATGGATGGAAGGTAAGATGTGGGAAAAGTCCTACTGTTGCGGAACTAGTGTAATACAAAATCATAACAATGCCCCCATCTAGTTTGTAGTATATTTGTTAACTCTTTGCACTTTTGTCTTTAGGAAGTTATTCCAGACTGTGCTCTGCTGTGTCAGTTTCACTACTGTCACACATGACCGTGAACAGAGACAGGGAGCCTAGACCATCTAGGAAATGAGGCAGTGCGGGGGGCTGAGATGGATCTAGAGCAGAGTGCAGTGGAATCCTCCCTGCTTCTAACTCACAGTGAACACGACCACACCCTTAGCTGCCCAAAATGTAAGGCCTTTTATGACCTTTATGTTAAATTTACAGCTGGTCAAGCTGAACAGCTGGAGGATTCTACAAAAAGGCAGAGCCAAGAGCCAATCTGGTATGATGCCCGCAAAGTGCGTATTACACCAAGCACTGCAAAGAAGGTCCCCGTACGTCACACCACTGACCCCGGCAAATTCCTGTCCGAACACCTGTACCCAACATTTAAAGGGAACAGGGCAACACAGCAGGGGAAGGCTAATGAGCAGGCTGCTGTCCAGTACATACAGGGAATGGGGCACTCAATTGAAACCAACGGTCTTATAGTTAATGAGACAGAATCATGGCTGGCAGCAAGCCCTGATGGCATTCTTAATAAAATGTGCTATTAGAGATCAAGTGCCCTGTGGTGGCCAACTTGAAAGACGCCCTGTCCGTCAAACATGACGGGGATGTTAGAGTGGAGGGGGGTGAATATGTGATCAACCCAAAAGGGCCAAGGGGTTACTACATGCAGGTTCAGTTGGGCATGTATTGTCTGGGAGTGCAATCAGCAAAACTTGGTCATCTTTGCTCCGTTCCACCATACTCACTGGTAAGGTGTTACGGAGGATTCGGAACTGTTTGATTCTGCCAATGGCCCTTTCAACATGTATCCTGGCTCTAGACATTTTCCTTGATTTTGAGACCTCTAAACCAGTAAGCTGTTTCCTTCCTCTTATAGATGCTGGCGATGGGAACGCACCCCCAGTATTTGATTATGATTGACTGCCGCGTACGAAGCCGTTGTAAAAAACACTACAACCACACAGTTGTGACCGCATTACAAAGTATCAATGCGCCGATACAAGTTTTGGAAGTTAGCGTCCTGCGTTGCTAGGTTACTATGCAAGGCCTACTTTGCTTGGTGGAAGCAAAAAAACTAAACGGTTGTGGTAGAGTACCGGCAAGAAATAAAATCTACTTTCACCCGTTTAACCCCGAATGTTTCTAGCCACCAATGTTTTTTAAGTGTTTCTGTAAAAACACTTTATGTGCGCGTGTGTGAGTGAAAGAGAGGCAGAAGGAAGACAAGACAGTGCCTATATTTGTTAGCGCTAAGTCACACAAAGGTCTAGATATACTTTTTATTTGAAATATTTGAAATGTTGGTTTGGGACACAATATGCCCCTATTTTAATTTGAAATCACTTGCATCCGGGCCTTTACATGCTCAAAGTGAGCCGCCCGCTGCCTTTTGAAAATCAAAGCTGTCCAAGTCATTGGAGCAGTTTGCGATGCGCATCAGCCTCATCACTTTGCCCCCCAGAAGCCGTGATCTGGCTGCAGTCTTGTTTTAATAGAGAATCCCCTTTAAGCAGGCACACTGAAAACAGGAATAAATAAAAGACTGCTTTGCTATTTTAAATGTATGATGTTGCAACGTTTTTTTCTCTCTCGGACATATTGTTTATTTATCGGCTATTGAATATTGTCGGCTAACAGAACCTCTGTCACACACTCAATAAAATCGAGTAGAATGTAAAAACATTTGTGGTTTTTTTTTTCTCACACAACTATCTGGCGACCCCCAGAAATTACCTCGACCCCCAGGTTGAGAACCACTACATTACATCCCTACTATGGACACCTATGCGATGCAACTACTTTTTTTAATTGCTTGACAGCCCACACACACATCGTTTGATGGCCAAACGATGATAATACAATTTCCCCAGGAATTAATTAAGTAATTTCCATTCCACTTCCATTTTATTCGATTCCATGCTTATAGCTCCACAGCTGATGCAAAACAACCTTCAAATATTGCTACTTTCGAGGGCTAACGTATAGAAAATTAGCATGCTAGCTACTAGGGGTGTAACTATACACCCATATGTATCGATTCTAGAGGCCACCATGCTAGTGCATCGATTCAAAGCACATAAATCGACTATTAAACCGTTCCTTTTATTTAAACTGATCAATTAAATTAGGAAAAGTGATTGCATCTTCCACCGGCAGCGCTGCGGCACCGCCTCTTCCCCATGGAAAGGAAAACAAGCACACAGTACAGAACACGGCCTCTCAGCAGCCCCAGGTAGGGAAGAGTGAAGACATCCTATCACCAGCTGAATTAAAATCTTCGTTTGGATATATTTTGGTTTCCGCAAAAAAAGAGGGGTACTTGGACAGAACAATTGCAATATGCAAACGATGTTTAGTTTAAATAAAATACACAGGTAACTAGGGCTGTCAAAGTTAACGGAAGTTTGTTTTAACGGCACATTTTTTTGACGCAGTTAATGAAGTCCAGCTACAACCCTTGCCAAAAGTGTCTGTCGACAAGACCAAAGTTATTTGCAGATACTGGCGATTAAATGGAGTTACTACCAGAAAATCTCATTTTAAATACCATTTGCTAGCCAAACACACAGCTAATGCAGTGACAGTCCCATTACTTTTTATTATATTTCCCCGTGTGAGGTTGGACACAATTACATTCTGGTTTTCTTAAGACGTATGTGAGCTTTGATACTGAAGTAATATGAAGCATTTAGTTGACCAATGTACAATACACAGTATGTTTTAGTAAGAACGCAGAAATTAAAGTTGTCGCTATCTGCCTGGGCACTAATTTCGACTGCTTTCCTATGGCAGTGAGAAAGCAATTTCTCAGTTGAGTAACCATGACAAGGGCTTTTACCCAAACAATCTAGACGCAGTCAGGACGTCTCAGTTAAACGTATCGCTATAGCTAGCTAACGTTAGCTAAACCAAATTCTAGGCTATTTATTTTTTTACCTCAGGCTCTCAAGGCTTTCCCCTGCTAACGTTGATGTTTCGTTTCCACACACAACTGACAAGCGATTACACTTGGCACAATCCACGTCCAATGAGGGACAAGTTCAGTCTTGTTGGATATAAACTTATTAAGGATGCACCGAAGTATCGGCCGTACATCGGTATCGGCCGATGATGACCTTGTTGACAGCCATTGGCCTATCGGCAAATAAGGTGGCATTCATCGATGCCGGTGTTCTGAAATTCTGAGCCTCCCCCTCAGGATGGGCTACCTTCGCAAACTGCGCATGAGCATTTACTTGGTAGTGGTTATTTCTCCCTGTCAAAATGGGCTACCAGTGCTTTACTGTGTTACAAAGTATGAATTTACTTCAAAACACAGGGTAGAGCATTCTGGGCAGTCATTTCTCCCTGTCAAAATGGGCTGCAGTGCTTTAATGCGTTCAAAAAGTATGCATTTACTTCAAAATCACATGGTAGCGCATTCTTAGCAGTAATTTCTCCCTTTCAGAATGGGCTACCTCATACTATTCAATTGAGGTAGCCCATTTGGAGGGGAGGCAACATTTTTCAGTTGTATGTGTTTACATTTTTCAGTTGTATTTGATAATATGTGATACCGGGAAGCCCATTCTGAGGGGAGGCTCAGAATTTCAGAACACCGGCAGTGGCCGATGTTTATGTCGTATCAATTTGCGTTTAAAGGTTGTTGCCGTGCGCATGTTTGTTTTCAAATAAGAGGGAAAGAAAATGTCAGCTGTGTGGTCAGAGTGGGCTTTGAAATATTAAAGGTTGTTTCATACATTTGTGCTGAAATCAAATTCAGATTTCGGCACAACACCAGTATTAACGTCAAGCGAAGTTAGTCAGCTCCGAACACCATCACTGTGGTGGCATAGCACTTGTTTTATCGTTTTTGTTTGTGGAATTTTCCCACACTGGACTTAGTTTTAGATCGTTTCATAGTTGAACAGCTCACCCTCTTCGATTTGAAGTTAAAATCCCGCATATGCCTCAATAATTTAATTGTCCCCCTTATGCGCCCTGCATAAGCTGGCAGACTGACAACTACTCATCCAATAACCACACTGAAGAAGAACACACTGTTCAACTCAGTTTATTGAGTCACTCGAGGTAGGTTAAAACTGAAAAAGCATGTTCACTCCCAATACACTAATCAACACAATGTAAATCAAGAAGAAATCGTCTTTAGCTCTAACAACAAACTAGCGTCTCCTAGCAGCAATGTGATGTCACTCATAAACAAATGCTTCTCAAAGGCACAGAACACATATGGGTCAATGACATGACGCCTACCTTTTCTGTCCAACTGCATTTTTTGCCTTTTAAAAAATGTCTAAGCACATAAGAAGACAACACTTATATCTAGTACCTTTCCCATATACGTACCCACTTTAACTTTTCAAAACCTTTTAGTTATTGGTAATTTTTCTGTTGTTTGAAGTGTCAAAATATCATGTGGTGCAACTGTCCAGCCATGACTTCTATTTTGAAAACTTGTTTAAAATTACTTTTAATCCATTGAGATGTATCTCCTGCCCCATTTGGCATAATTTCAAACATGTTTTCTATTCATTGACAAAATTGCAAAGCATTTGCATTTATATTTTCATCATGATATACAAACAAATGTTGTCCGAAGACGTTCATTTTATGAGATATCATCTGGTGAGACCATCAAGAAAATGCCATTTTGGGATTTTTATTTGGAAAAGATTTCAAATACAGAAACTGACATCAGAAAGGTGCATGCCAAGGACCCAAATAAAACATCTAACAGGTTAGTAGGTCTTTCTAAAATATGGAAGAAATGTATATTTTTAACTGCTGGAATGTAGCTGCCAAATTTGGATGTCATGTGGTATGACTTCAAAAAAAAACTATTAATAGTATGTTTTATCTGCAAATCTACATTGCTATGATACATTTGATGGTGGTCTTTGGTGGGAAGAATGGCTGTTTATCTTAAGTGGTCAATTCTGTGCCTGTAAAATTTGACTAAACTTGAAAACATCATGTGGTGAAACCAAGTATCATGTGGCGCAACCATTGCAGAACGTTGTACATGATAGATATTCGTCCTGCATTGACAGTTTCTGTGCATTTTTATTTAATTAATTATTCATAAAAATACTGTTCTTTATTTTAGTATACCTTTACGTATAATTTTGCATAGCTTTGTCTGCAATTTCAGTAATTTCCCCTGATATTTTGGAAAGAACATTTTATTTATATTTAATGAAATGCGAAAACCATTTACCTACAGCATGAAATGTTATTTGGGTAATTATGCATTAATCAATGATTTATGACTATTTTAACCTTGTCAGATTTGCTCCAGGTTGCTCATGTTGGTTGGACCGCAACTTTCAAACAGTGCCACAGATTATCGATGGGATTGAGATCTGGACATTGACTTGGCTACTGTAGGATATTAACTTTTTTGTTTAACCACTCCTGTGTTGCTTTGTCCTTGTGCTTGGGATCCCTGTCCTGCTGAAAGGTGAAGTTTCTCCCAAGCTTCAGTTTTTTAGCAGACTGAAGCAGGTTCTTTTGTAGTATCTCCCTGTATTTTGCTCCATCCATTCTTCCTTAAATTTTAACAAGATGCCCAGTCCTCGCTGATGAAAAGCATCCCCACAGCATGATGCTCCCACCTGTATGGGTGTTTCTTGAGGCACGGGCAGTGTTAGGTTTGCACCACACATACGGCTTTGAACTTTGGGCAAAAATCTCTCTGTCTCATCAGACCACAAAACCTTGTCCCACATCTTAGCTGGGTCACTCTCATGCTTTCTGGCAAACTCCAGACGTGCTTTGTTTGTTTGTTTGGTTGTTCTTGAGTAATGGCTTCTTACAGAAAATGTGAGCCATTCTGTTTCAGAGGTGTGGCCAATTGTAAGGCCTACAGTGTCCTCTTTCAGGAAATATTTTTCATTTCTGTCAACTTGTAGTTTCCAAAGCACAGGGGTTGAATACTTACGCAAACAGCATATTTCAGTTATTTATTTTTCTTACTAAATGTTTCTAATTTAATTTTGAGGGTCAGTCTTTTGAAATAAAATATGAAACAGAACAAAATCTCAATCATTTGTATCATTTGTAATCCAGACAAATCGGATAAGTTTCAAGGGGGTTGAATAGTTTTGCAAGCCACTGTATATAAAATGTGATGAATTGTGTCCCTCCCACAATCACTGTATAGTTCACTACAAAGCTCTTAAATGTGTCTTACTCTTTTTATGAAAGTTTTTATGAGTTATATGAAATTTTCTGAACACCGTAAAGTTCACAACAATGCACTTTTAAAAAAAAATTTGGGATGAGAAATAAATAATGTGTTTGGAAGTGTTTGTGTTCAAGAGAATTCTATGAAACTATAAAAAAAGCTGTTCTATTCTGTTTTCTTCATATTTTTTGTATGGAATTTATTGTGTTGGTCTTTTTAAATAGAATTTAACCAATTGTATCATTTGGTGCGACCATATGTCATGTGGTGCATCCAATAAGTGCAATAACTGTATTCATTTAAAAATAGAATATCAGATTTTTGTGGCTGGAACATTCATTACTGATACAGTATGCTTAAGTGGATACTGTCTGTTTAATAATTTAATCAGTTTTGTGGGTTTTAAAAGAAAAATAGGTCTGGTAACTAAAGGGGGAGGCTGTGTCATTATAGAATGTGAATATATGATCATGATTTAGAGAAACTCCAAATAAATGCAAACACTGTTTTTCCAGACATTATACAATAATAATGAAACCTTGTTAAAATGTTAAGCATGTTAAGGAATTATATTATTGTAAGATAATTCACGGTCTCACCACGGCATTTTTTAGCTCATCGGCTATTGACCTTGCTTAAAAATCACAAAATTCCCTTAACTTAATGTTTTTGTATAAATGCATGTGTACACAAGATTCCAAATGTTTGAAAAATTGCCAAAGATATCCTTATTTTTTGTATTTAAAAATTGGTCTATTCAAAATCCTTATCCGTCATTGACCCATATACGGGATATGAATACACACACGTCGTGAATTTCAATCAAAAACGAGACCTGTTTTAAATATCGAGAACTGTTCAATTTAATCGTTTAATTTGAATCTCTCGATCGATTAAATTCTTAAAGATTAACATCCCTATTCAAAACAGTTCAGTTATTTATTATGGAGATTTATTTGTTTCCCTGGCACAAAAGGGGGAATAAATAACAAAGATAAAATAGGCCTAAAAACATCGGCATCGGCCAAATTGTTATTTTAAACATCGGCATCGGCCCAGAATTCCACGATCGGTGCATCCCTCAACTTATATAAAAGTTTTGTTTGTGTATTGAAGTGTTAGATATATACCGATGGTGGACCTAGTTAAACCTCAGACGAAGAGGTCAAGGAGCGTAGTAGTCATCTTTACCGCTGTCCCGATAGCATTGAGGTTAACATTTAACATCTTAACAGATTAACATCCCAGCAAGCCTTCTTAGGTAACTTTTTTGGGACAACCGTGACCTTGCGACCAAATTGTCATTATGTTATTACAAAAATCAACAAAATGTGTGCACATACTAATGCGCTAAACTTGAGTCGACTCCACAGCCACAGCTATATTGTGATATGTATCGTTATCGGTATATGAAGTGACCTATATCGGGACATGAGATTTTTGTCATATCGCAACCCTAGTTCTACACATATATAACAAAATATATAGCTGCACTATAATAAAAATAAGAGATCAAAATCTCATACACTTTCATGAGGCAATATGCATATGATTGCAGGTGAATAGTTTAAGTGTTTGGTTACTCTAACTACTTACATCTGAATCATGTCAATCATTATACAATATATATGAAATATGTTACTGCCTAATTTGGATTTAACCATTTAAGTACAATCATTCTCAGCTTACAGATAGTAATACTTTGGTTTACTAATGAGTAAATTGGTTATTAATTAAATAATTAAAAGCTTTTGCCATAAAGACATGTCTGGTTAAATCCCTAAGCCTCAGTATGACATTTATTTTAGTAATTGCGAATATTGCAGCAACGGGGTTGAACGACAAGCTGTTGGAGGGGCCAGTAGTATCGAGATTACATGGATATTCAGCTGTCTGAGATCTTTCTGGTTTGTCTACTTGAATAAAAATAAAATCTCGTTAAGACGTCTCTTCGAAAAAAGGTTCGTATAGTTAAGTATTCATGGATGAACTACGTGAAAAAAGGTTCGTATAGTTAAGTATGCATGGATGAAATACTTGAAACAGATCAATGAAAAATTAAAAACGTAGTTCCATATGCGTTTGTGCATTGCACCATATCTCTATATCAACAAACGCTTTAAATCTACATAATAAAATACAATACATTTTGACAAAAGGCAAAGATTAATTCAGTTATAGATTTTGCCGTGGTTATCTTCTACTTGATATAAGCGAGACAAGCACAGTTATGGAGTTTCCCCTTAGACAAATTAGCTTAAGCTGCTGAAAAAGCTACCCAACCCCTCCCTCGTCAGCGCTTCTGTACAGTGGCATGCTGTTGCACGTCATTTAGCGACAACTACACTTTAAAGGTTATCACATTTTCAACTGTTGCCTGCAAAAAAAACACAACAGAAGTACTTGAAAACTTGTCAAATATAACCTCTGAGAAAAACTTACAGAAACGTCGACGAGACGGTGTTTTCCTGATTCCAAATGACGATTGCCGACGAGCTGGGAGCAGGAAATAAGAAGGGTTGTCAGATATCAGCAAACATGACGTAAAAAATAAGTGTTCGGGCGGGGACAAAAAACTGATTTGAACAGACGCAAGTGAACCGCAATTAAACTCTGTAGGCATGCATTTTGCGGTAGAACCGTGACAAAGTAGGTTAGAGGCTGAAAAACCTGGGCCACATGCTGAATAACTTTTGCGGAGTTTGTTGTAAGGTAAAATAACTAAGCACAAAGCTATTAGAACTTACAGGTGGGGTAGGCAGTTTATTTTGGCATCATTGGGCAAAAAATCCATATGAACTGTGCAGCATATATTCTAATTCAAGTGGTCTGAGAGAAAACCTCTACTCCTGCCCTCCTCTTGGCTCTGTTTACAGGCTTCAGAAAATATTGCCCGTGACGGAAAACCTTGGCCAATCACAGGTCACTTCAGAGATAGGGCGTTCCTACTGGCTGTTCTACAAATGCAGATGCACGTTCACGTCCCTTCAGACGAGAAGGGGGAGGCTGAAGACCTGGAGCCCAGACAGCCACAGTCTCCTCGGGCAGCCACAGTCCCCAGGCAGTTTGAGGACCCTGTAGTATACTTATCGTCCAGTTGGGGCGGTAATTCACCTTAAACTGGTTTGCCAACCGCCAATAAAGAACCAAAAAGAAGAAGAAGATACACACAAATTAGAGATATGCTAATTCCTAAAAATGTATTTATTAAAATTATTATTGTTCAGCAGCCCCGTAAAGTTATTTAAAGAAACTTGCTTAGGGTTGATTTGATTGTTCATATATCTCGTGATTTCAACGTTTTTAGTTGCACCACGCATTATCTCCAACGCAGTATTAGCCGAGTTAACTACAACTTTAATAATTTGTGGGCATGAAAGTTTATTTTAGCTGAAGTCATCAATATTGTTAACTGAATATGTTAACAATTTGTAAATTCTTAGTCAGTTTTGGTAGCGAAATCTGCAGTCCGACATGTTGTTAGCTAAAGATTTAGTTTATTTACTCGATACACGTTAGACCTATCTGATGTATACATAGACCTATCCAACCCCCTCAGTCCTTTTTCATATGTATTTATATTTTCCATTTTCTGCTATCTGTCTCAATTTATGTTAACCATTTTCTTTCCAACTTCCAAATTTTTTTCTTGAGTGAACAAGAGGGATTTAATTTAAAAAGTGTAACTTCTCTTGAAGAAGATAGGCAAGGGCCGGGAGTCAATTCCCATTGGTTAAAGTTTTAATAAATTCATGGGTCACGAAAAAGTTGTCTTTCTTTCTTTTTTCCTTTCTATTTAAGAAAGGGATGAATTGTCTTCGTAAAATGCTATGTAGAATTCTGTTCTGTAGATGTATGACAAACAATAGTGAGTAGTACAGCAGATATTTAATCAATGCTGCATTTCATTACACTGTATGTCTTGAGGGCTTATACAGTGCATCCGGAAAGTTTTCATACCCCTTCACTTTTTCCACATTTTATTATGTCACAGCCTAATTCCAAAATGTATTAAATAAAAAAAATTCTCAATATTCTACATACAATACCGCATAATGACCAAGTGAAAAAAGTATTTTAGAATTTTTTTGCAAATGTATTAAAAATAAAAAATAAAATATCACATGTACATAAGTATTCACACCCTTTGCTGTGACACTCAAAATTGAGCTCAGGTGCATCCCGTTTCCACTGATCATCCTTGAGATGTTTCTACAACTTGATTAGAGTCCACCTGTGGTAAATTCAATTGATTGGACATGATTTGGAAAGGCACACACCTGTTTATATAAGGTCCCACAGTTGACACTGCATGTCAGAGCACAAACCAAGTTATGAAGTCCAAGGAATTGTCTGTAGACCTCCGAGACAGGATTGTATCAAGGCACAGATCTGGGGAAGGGTACATAAAAATTTCTGCAGCATTGAAGGTCCCAACGAGCACAGTGGTCTCCATCATTCGCAAATGGAAGAACTTTGGAACCACCAGGACTCTTCCTAGAGCTGGCTGCCCGACCAAACTGAGCAATCGGGGGAGAAGGGCCTTGGTCAGGGAGGTGACCAAGAACCCGATGGTCACTCTGACAGAGCTCCAGTGTTCCTCTGTGGAGATGGGAGAACCTTCCAGAAGGACAGCCATCTCTGCAGCATTCCACCAATCAGACCTTTATGGTAGAGTGGCCAGACGGAAGCCACTCCTCAGTAAAAGGCACATGACAGCCCGCATGGAGTTTGCCAAAAGGCACCTAAAGGGACTCTCAGACCATGAGAAACAAAATTCTCTGGTCTGATGAAACCAAGATTGAACTCTTTGGCCTGAATGCCAAGCGTCATGTCTGGAGGAAACCAGGCACTGCTCATCACCTGGCCAATACCATCCCTACAGTGAAGCATGGTGGTGGCAGCATCATGCTGTGGGGGTGTTTTTCAGCGGCAGGAACTGGGAGACTAGTCAGGATCATGGGAAAGATGAAAGCAGCAATGTACAGAGAGATCCTTGATGTAAACCTGCTCCAGAGCGTTCTGGACCTCAGACTGGGGTGAAGGTTCACCTTCCAACAGGACAACGACCCTAAGCACACAGCCAAGATAACAAAGGAGTGGCTTCGGGACAAGTCTGTGAATGTCCCTGAGTGTCCCAGCCAGAGCCCAGACTTGAACCCGATTGAACATCTTTGGAGAGATCTGAAAATGGCTGTGCACCGACGCTCCCCATCCAACTTGATGGAGCTTGAGACGATCTTCAAAGAAGAATTGGAGAAACTGCCCCAAAATAGGTGTGGCAAGCTGGTAGCATCACACTCAAGAAGACTTGAGGCTGTAATTGCTGCCAAAGGTGCTTCAACAAAGTATTGAGTAAAGGGTGTGAATACTTATGTACATGTGATATTTAATTTTTTTATTTTTAATACATTTGCAAAAAATTCTACAAAACTTTTTTCACTTTGTCATTATGCGGTTTTATGTGTAGAATGTTGAGAATTTTTTTTATATAATCCATTTTGGAATTAGGCTGTAACATACTAAAATGTGGAAAAAGTGAAGGGGTATGAATACATTCTGGATGCACTGTATATTTGAATTGAATGTTTATATATAAATTCTGAACAACTGAAACTACATGGATCACTCAATTGCACTTGGCTCCTGTGTATCAAAAAAACATTAGTGGATATAAAACACTAAGGCAGTTTTTTTAATCAATGGCATAGTGCTTTTCATTACATTGTACAATCAGTGCAGCATACAGTTAGGCCCAAAAATATTTGGACAGTGACACAATCTTCATGATTTGGGCTCTGCATGCCACCACATTGGATTTGAAATGAAACAACTACAACGGAATTGAAGTGCAGACTTTAAGGTTTAATTCAAGGGGTTGAACAAAAATATATGATTAAACATGTAGGAATTGTAGCTATTTTTATACAAACGCTCCTCATTTCAGGGGCTCAAAAGTAATTGGACAAATAAACATAACCCCAAGTAAAATGTTACTTTTCAATATTTTGTTGAGTATCCTTTGCAGGCAATGACTGCCTGAAGTCTGGAACCCATGGACATCACCAAACGCTGGGTTTCCTCCTTTGTGATGCTTTGCCAGGCCTTTACTGCAGCGGTCTTCAGTTGTTGCTTGTTTGTGGGTCTTTCTGCCTTAAGTTTTGTCTTGAGCAAGTGAAATGCATGCTCGATTGGGTTGAGATCTGGTGATTGACTCGGCCATTGCAGAATATTCCACTTCTTTGCTTTAAAAAACTCCTGGGTTGCTTTTGCAGTATGTTTTGGGTCATTGTCCATCTGTACTGTGAAGCGCCGTCCAATCAACTTTGCTGCATTTGGCTGAATCTGAGCAGAAAGTATATCCCTATACACTTCAGAATTCATCCGGCTGCTTCTGTCTTTTGTCACATCATCAATAAACACAAGTGACCCAGTGCCATTGGAAGCCATGCATGCCCATGCCATCACACTGCCTCCACCATGTTTTACAGAAGATGTGGTGTGCTTTGGATCATGAGCTGTTCCAATTCTCCTCCAAACTTTCTTCTTCCCATCATTCTGGTACAGGTAGATCTTAGTCTCATCTGTCCAAAGAATGCTGTTCCAGAACTGGGTTGGCTTCTTCAGGTGTTTTTTGGCAGTCAATTCTGGCCTTTCTATTTTTGAGGCTGATTAATGGTTTGCACCTTGTGGTGAATCCTTTGTATTTACTCTCATGAAGTCTTCTCTTTATGGTAGACTTAGATACTGATACACCTACTTCCTGGAGAGTGTTCTTCACTTGAGTGGATGTTGTGAAGGGGTTTTTCTTCACCATGGAAAGGATTCTGCGATCATCCACCACTGTTGTCTTCCGTGGACGTCCAGGCCTTTTTGAGTTCCCAAGCTCACCAGTGCACTCTTTTTTCTCAGAATGTACCAAACTGTTGATTTGGCCACTCCTAACATTTCTGCTATCTCTCTGATGGATTTCTTCTTTTTTTTTCAGCCTCAGGATGGTCTGTTTCACCTCCATTGAGAGCTCTTTTGACCGCATGTTGTGTGTTCACAGCAACAGCTTCCAAATGCAAACGCCACACCTGGAATCAACTCCAGACCTTTTAACTGCTTAATTGATGACAGGTTAATGAGGGAAGAGCCCATGCAGCGTTGTTATTTTTTTTTGCAGCCTTCTGAGTCAATTGTCCAATTACTTTTGGTCCCTTGAAAAAGAGGCGGCTACGTATTAAAGAGCTGTAATTCCTAAACCCTTGCTCCAATTTGGATGTGAATACTCTCAAATTACAGCTGAGAGTCTGCACTTTAAGCCCATATTGATTATATTATTGTATCCTGAATACGTTTTCGTAAACAGCTAAAATAACAAAACTTGTGTCACTGTCCAAATATTTTTGGGCCTAACTGTATCTCATATCTTAATAAGCATACCTTATCTCATATTTGACGTTTATATATAAATAAATAAAAACATTTCAACGTGAAGCTTAATGTTTAAAAAAATAAGGTCAACGTCTATAGACTGTTATTAACGTAAGATCAATTCGTCGCAGTCTACAGAGGGTTATTAATGTATACGTATCGACCGCTGCAGCACTTCATCTCATACTTCTCATACATATCTTAATATGTTTATATTTTAATTCACTAAACAATCGCAAAGTAAAGCTAAATAACTTTCTTTTTTCTTTTTTTAAGTGTAAAATCAATTCGTATAATGGTATAGATGGTTATTAATGTATACGTTTACGTTTGGACCGCACATGGTTATCTGTCAGTGTCCTTAACAGCATGGGGCCTGTTGCTGCCTGAGGGGACTGTGGCTGTCTGGGCTTCAGGTCTGCAGCCTCCTCCTATAGCTTCAGACAGTGAAAGTGTGATTCAGTGGCACAGAATCCTGCAAAAAAAAAGTTGCTATTCCGGATTTGGAAAACTGCAACTGCCTACACTACAAAGCTACTCAAAAAGAGGAAGACAGACTTATCAAAAAGAGACTCTAAAAGAGAGTGACAATAAACGCAATAGAACACGTAAATATCGGTGAAGCGTTTCAGAGATTGAGAGAACTCCGAGATTGCATCGGCCACAATTTGGATTCGAAGCTTGCCGTTATGGGGTTCCATTTCATGCCAAAATTATCTAAAATTATTATTATAAACTGGTTTTTCATTTGTCAATGGCTTTATACATTACGTTGGTCGTTGCTTTGCGTTTGCCTTTTGCTTTGTGCAATGCGTTTGTCGTTGCCTATTGCTTTGGCGTTTGTACTGACAATGCTGATAGTTACACAGGGTTGTAGTGCTGTTTTATTAAGTACCGGAGCGTACCAGTAATGACCCCCGCGCAAATTATTAAATAATTGCAAGGCATATAAGAACAATTCAAAAATATTGACACCGGGACAACATCACATTGTTCAAGTCAACTGCAACAAGCATGAATTCAGTCAGTATAACCAAACTACAGCTTTTTGTTGTCGGACTTAAAGGCTATATGGGTGACTCATGGCTACTTGTTTTACGTAACGACCATGGAGAAAACGTAACTATGTTCAAACAGCAGCAATTATGCACTATAATCGCAAACAACGCACAGCTATGGATGTGGCGGGTGTTAGAAATGGGTTAAAGATGGGACAATCCCGAACATTTAAACACAAGCCTTGGTTACGTTACCCATGCCAATACGGTTTTTGATTCATGTTTCTATTACTAATGTAACCAACCACGCTGTTAGATCATCTTTATTTGTATTATTATTATTAGACTACAAGTTCAGGGAAGCCTTCCAAGCTGTACATATCTGCCGCCTATGGCTGCCAGTCTTTTTTGATCGCAGATTATGCAGGTTGGCCGAGAGACATATTTTCTGTTGCAATCTGTATCACAAGCGAGAGGCACGTTCACTATTGGTGCTGTTACCTTGTTTAAGAAAGTTTGCTTGCGTCTTTGTGGCTGTGGTCATAGTTGAAAATATATATATATATATTTTTTATTATTTTGAGAAGTGCCGGAGCGCAGTTCCCCACTACACCACTACACCCCTGCAGTTACACAGCCTTGTATCAGCTAAATGTTTACATCGCTGTTGTTAGTTATGGCGTTCCATTAATGCAAAAATTATGCAACTGGCTCTGCCGTTGGCTTTTGGGTCAGCTTTATACTGGTCGTTGATTTGCGTTTGTAGTTGCCTATTGCTTTGACTTGTGCAAAGCGTTTCTCGTTGCCTATTGCGCTGGCTTTGTACAATGTGTTTCTTATTGCCTATTGCGTTGCTGTTTGCATTGACTATGCTGATCGTTACACACAGCCTTCTGCTAGCGACATGTTTCCATCGCTGTTGTCTGTTACTTGCAATCTAGTCGGCTATTTGAGAGTTTAAATATTTCTCTCAGCATAGTCAATACAGAGGACAACACAATAGGCAACGAAAAATGCATTGTACAAAGCCAACGCAATAAGCAAGGCAATGTATAAAGCTGACGCTAAAGCCAGTTGCATGATTTTGGCATTAATTGAACCCCGTATGCCGTTGGCTCGCTGACGGTTGCATTGGCTCTGGTTAAGCAGAGCAACCTTGTGTTTTGCGCATATGAAGCACGTGCATATGCCCATGCTCGTCTGTTGGGAGGGGCTTCGGATAGGGAGCGCTGCAGGAGGAGGGCTATATTTTCAAATTCAGGCGTTTTGTTTTGCTTTTGCAGAAAACTGCCTACCCCACCTTTAAATGAATATAACTTTTGATCTGTTTGTCCAATCTGTACCGAACTTGGTTTGTAGCATCAATAGACCATGCTATGCAAATATAATATACATGTATACATATGTGTGTATAAACCAGACCTCCAAGTCAAAGCACGTGGCCACTATAAGCCAATGAAATTTGAGGAGGGAGTGGCTTCTCACAAAAATTATTATAACTCAGTCAAACTCAGTCCAGTCCGCATGAAACTTGATACATTACCTCTAGAGGCTTCATTGATCAAAAGTGCAAAGCCATTTCTGCCTTTGGGGGGCACTATAAATGCCAGATATTGATATTGCTTGATGTGGATGACCAAATAGCATGAAGGTTTAAACATGTGCTATAGGGTAGAGTCTAAGTCAAAAATTACAAGAACTTTGTGATAGGACCAATGGTTTGCCTTGTGGGCCTGGCTTATCACAAAAATTGCTTTTAACTCAGTCAAACTCCGTCCAATCCTAATGAAAGTTGCTACACAGCCTCTAGAGAATTCATTGATCATATATGCAAAGATATTTTCACATCTGCTTTTAGGGGGTGCTATAAATGCCACATATCTATCTCTCTCGGTAGTTTTTAAAAAAAATGCCAAAATTATCAGCAATTTGCTTTGTCTGCCTCTTTTGCTGGCACTGAAACATGTTAAGCTGATTAGATTTGGAAAATTAAAAAACATTTGTTGCACAAAATCTTTATTACACTTGTATGCCTTGCCATACGGCTAGGACCCGTAAAATGCTGCTTGCAGCTTTAATTCTTTATTTTTTGGAGTATTCTGAAGGATCTCTTGCCTGATGCTAGCTACTTCTTGGCTTATAACGTTAGCTGTAAGGTTAAACTGGCTATCGTTTGCTTTTTCAACGTGGCTGCAAGCAGCTTTTTGAGCTAACTGAAAAAGGTTTTTCATTACATTATCATCTGGATTTAAAGCACTTTCCAGCTACCTTTTTTCCTATATCTTTTCTGGCATCCCGATTTACGCACAGGCCCAGGCATAGAAAGAAATTCACTCCAATGTTAGCTAACAATTTATAGTAAACTTCTCAGGTCATGTCAGTCACTTTTTTGTAATGGTTGCATTAAAAAAATTATTCATACTGATTTCAGGAGAGGGGGTTTTCATTTTGAAACAGGCAACATTAATAATAAATGCATACATACAATGTATATTTTTGTTTTTTTAATAAGTAATGAGTAAATAGCATTTGGTTATCATAGCTATGTTTAGGATGAACATGATTATTTATTGCTGCCATGGTTGGTTTTCAAAACCGGCTTCTAGTTCTAGGCACACATTTCTTATTTCTGTTTGTATAAAAGAGCTGCAAATATAAAATATGCCTCCAAAACAAAGACTGTGTCTATGATTGATTTATGCTGGTTAAGAATGTTAGGAACTTGGTGAAATCCCTTTGACTCATGTATTTTATGATTTCTTTTGTTTCTAGTGCCATATAAACTAGTCAGGCCTACTTTCATGTAGCAATGAGGTGAGGTTGCCTGTTACTTTTGTCACAATGAAGCAGGAATGAAGGATCCAAGTGCTGTTTACTTGGGTATTCCGTATGTAACACTGAGACAATAACTTAATTCCCCTGGAATCTTATATGATTTTGTCAATCACTATTATAATCCTAATACAGGATATGAACAGGATCTTACATATATAGAAATTTGGATTACTCCACACGGTTGCTAATTTAAAACTACACTAGCCGTAGTTTATTAGAATTAAAGCATTAAATAGTTATACACATAAAGAAGGTCTCATTAAATGGAGTCATTTGTTGTATTTTTTCAATAATTTAATTCATTCACAAATAATTAATTATAATTGATAAAAAAAAAAAGAAATTTGGATTACTCCACACGGTTGCTAATTTAAAACTACACTAGCCGTAGTTTATTAGAATTAAAGCATTAAATAGTTATACACATAAAGAAGGTCTCATTAAATGGAGTCATTTGTTGTATTTTTTCAATAATTTAATTCATTCACAAATAATTAATTATAATTGATAAAAAAAATAAGCCTAAATAAAAAAAAATTAAAAGAAAAGGAAGGTACAAGCCAGTCTGTGTAATGGGATTCGTAAGAAAAGCATTGTAAAACCAAAAGCACACAGCTGTTACAAATCATAATTGCTTCATATTAAAATGCTCATTACGATAGTTTTTTACATGTACATTTGGGATTTATGTAGCTTTTGCTAACTAATTAATCAACAAACTAGTTAACTAAATAACTAAGTTACTTGGTATAACAACAATTCAATATTAGCACGTTTCCTGAACCGATAACTAACCTTAGCAGGGCTCAAAAGTAGACAAAATGTAGTCTAATAAGACACCGTTATAGAAATGTAAAAACATTTCACAATATATTCCCGCAAAAATTATAACATAACAAATGGATAGTTAATATTTCACTTGACCACCACCATATGCAGTTTATTGACAGTTAATGACCACTCATTGGTGAAATCAACCAATCGGTCAAGTGAGGAACCTATGAATAATAAGAATTAGTCTTAAAATCTGTGTTCTGTATTTCAATATCTACAGAAATTATAACGTTTCAACGTTTTATTTTATTGTACTTCGAATACTAAGTATATCCTTCTGAGACTTGTGTCCTGCTGTCTTTGAAGTTGTCATGTTGCTATCTTAGCAGTTGTCCTTGATTACCTTCCCACTCAAGGTTCCTTTTTTCCAGTTTTTCCTTCTTCCATCTCATTGTTACCCATTAGTTCCTCAGCATCTACGGACAGATTGTCATCGTTCTGGCATCGGTATGCAGGCTGGGGTATCATGGACCTGTTGGATGTACGTGAAACGATGTCTGTCTCCTCATTCTGCCTTAAGCTGGAGGGGGACGACGGAGGTATGGAGGCGGTGATGGAGGGCTAGGAAGAATGTGGTGGGGACAATATTTAGTTTCATTGCCAAAGTCTGGAATTATTCTATCTAAGGGACCAGATAGTTTTGTCTGGCTTCACAAGAAATTGCCAGCCACAGTAAGTATGCGTCATGTGTAAATAAATGCATGTCAATCAGCGTAACTATTATGGAAAAAAATTACTATTGTAACATTAAAAAATTATAACTCATTTACATGAACAATAGATTTATTGCCATTGTCTATATATTGCCAGATATATTGCCATGCATGAATTGCCAGATGTGACACGCAGCAAGCCCCTATTTAGGCTGCACAAATAGGCCTAAGAAACATAGGTCTAATATTACACGGCTATAAAGGGCAGGAATGGCAAGTTCATCACCTGGCCACAGAGGATTTTGAAAGAAAAGAATAGAACTGTATTGACGTTGACAATTCATGACTCCTAACATTTATCTATTTCCTATGAAGAAAGATCCGGTTGCTGGCAAAGCACTGAACATATAAATACAACATCATTAACTCTAATTGTTAGACTAATGTGCTTGCATTGGAAGAAAAAACATTTTGGGCTGGGCTTGATCCTAGCTTTTGTTGAAAAAAAGCTTTTCAGTTCAAGATATTTTTGGAAAAGTGATCATTTCTTTAGCAGAGTGATGGACATATCAGAATTACTTCCTTATCCAAAAAATGTACAGTGAATTCTGCTTCGCTTTATTGTTGCTGTAATGTAGTAGTTAGTTAACAAGAGAAAGCAACGTGCATGCTTGCTAGAAATCATTAGTATATTTAGCTAAATTAAAGAAGCACATTTGTTTTACAGCAGTCAATTGCAGCTCTTTTGGCTACACACTAGTGATGGGTCTTTCGTGAACAAGCCGGCTCTATGAGCCGGCTCTTTTAAGTGAACGATCGGAGCCGGCTCCCATCTGAGAGATTATATATATATATATAAATAAATTCAAGACAAACAGAAACTAGCAGTAGCACGCATTATGTAAATCATTTTCAGTCAAGATTTATTATTTAACTCACATTTGATAGACAATTTTATGAAGCGTCTGAATTCTATTCAAATTATTAAATTGGTGCAGCAATGATTTAATTAGTGCAACTCTACGACTTGTGAAGATGAAGGCAGAGAGAGTGCAGTGCATTGTGGCAACATCAGTCCCATCAGAATTAATCTTCTCAAAAACAGGGCAGATAATAACAGAGAGAAGAAACAGGATCAGCCCCTCTAAGTTTAGTTTTCCTTAATGCCAATCTATCATAAAGACAATGTTTCACTTACTGTTGGATGCTGCTGTTTTGCACATTGAGATTTATTTGTTATTTGTTGTATGGCACACCGTGTTCTGATTTGAGTGTGATATTTGTTTGGAACGGTTTGTGTTTTGGATAGCGATTGAAATATGATGTTCAATCAATGCACATGTGTAATAGGCCTAATGTTGATGTTTTTACATTATTTAAGGTTTTTGTACAAAACAATGTAAAATTATGGTATGCTGTACATCATAAGGTTTGGTATAGTTACATGGAATAATTTAAGTGACATACGTCACACATATCAATCATAGGTCAAAACATCGCTAAATGTGGCTGAATTACAAAAGCCAGAAGTGGAACTAAATGAAGAGTCGTTTGGGAGCCAAAAGAGCTGGCTCTTATTGCTGAGCTGAGCCAAATGATCCGGGCCACTAAAAAGAGACGGAATTCCCATCACTACAAACAGTGTGCAATTTGACGGGGGGATGGCGGGGATTTCCCTGGCTCTGGTCTTTCTATCTAATCCCTGGCACTGCAATGTAAATATCCATCCCCGGCAGGGATACACCCCCCCCGCTGGAGGCAGATGACGAAGTTCGACTGTATAAATTGGATTGGCTGAAACGCTGGCTATTCCATCTCTTAGCGTGCACCGGCCTGCCCTCAGATAACAAACTTTTTCTACAAGCAACATTGAGACAGCACTAAGATAGTTGGAGTGGTTGCTTTGATTACGTCTCGCTAACATTTGCAATAAGAAATATAGGGTAAGCCAAAGGGGCATTTGAGAAATCTTGATACCCCCGTAATCAGTGAAATATTTGCTTGAAAACAAATCCTATCTTAAAGAACTCTGATATTTGGCAGAGTTTAGTTTTTCTTCTTAGTAGGGATGTCACGAGAACCGATACTTAGGTACCAAGTCGATGACAAAATTCTTAAAATGTGACGGTACTCGTTTTCTACAGTACCGAAGGTACCGGCTGCAGTTATGCAAGCGAACAAACACCAGCAAAAAGACGTCGCTTTGGTTGTTCATTCCCGGGCGCTGTTAAGCCCATTTTTTTTCTAGCTATTCTCCAAGGTTAAAAGAACCTCGAGTAAACCCCATGTAATGTTTTGTCGCGATCCTTAAAGTGTTTGGCTCAACTGTAAGGGAAATTTTGGCATCCTCACGGATGTTCAAGCCTAAGCTGTTGTTCCAATGTGGGGGAAGGGTCAGAGTGAAGACCAGGTCACGAAAGAGACAGTGTGTGCCTTTTGAAGACACTGAAGGCTAAAGTGTTGTGTCTTAGACATAACATAAAATGATGTCTACTTGTCCTATGTACGTGTCCTTATTAATGCTAATTACATCCACTCCCCTCCACCTTGACCAATGGAATGATTGTTTATCTTAGACCAATATACTCTGTGTACAGACTCTGACTCTGTAGACATCAATAAAATTGTACTTGATCTTTTCATGGTTTCTCCCTCTAATTAATTGGTTATTCTCTGTCATAGATTGAAATCATCCATTACACAATCCATAATGGTGTTGCGTCCACTGCTGTTAGCTACCGCAAACTCAAATCAAAAATCATAAACGAACAAGTAGGCCTATAGATAGGCAATCGCAGCCTTGGCCAAAGAGAAACAAAACAAAAAGGAAAAGTTTGCTTTCTCTTGAAGTATGCTGTGTCCTCCCATATAGCCTACTTCAAGAGAATGCAAACTTTTCCTGTGAATTAGATGTAGTACACCTCAATGCAGCAGGGGTGATCTCGCTTAGACATGCTATAAAATGTGCACGTATGTTTCTTTTTATCATTATATAAATAGGCCTCTTTTTTGTAAAGTTATCATCATCATCATCATCTTCATCCGCTTTGTCCGGGGTCGGGTCGCGGAGGTAGCAGTTCCAGCAGGGCATCCCAAACTTCCCTTTCCCGGGCCACATTAACCAGCTCTGACTGGGGGATTCCAAGGCGTTCCCAGGCCAGTGTGGAGATATAATCCCTCCACCTGGTCCTAGGTCTGCCCCGCGGCCTCCGCCCAGCTGGACGTGCCTGGAACACCTCCCTAGGGAGGCGGCCAGGTGGCATCCTTACTAGATGTCCGAACCACCTCAACTGGCTCCTTTCTACGCAAAGAAGCAGCGGCTCTACTCCGAGTCCCTCACGAATGGCTGAACTTCTCACCCTATCCCTAAGGGAGATGCCAGCCACCCTCCGGAGGAAACTCATTTCCGCCGCTTGTATCCGCGATCTCGTTCTTTCGGTCATGACCCACCCTTCATGACCATAGGTGAGAGTAGAAACGAAGATAGACCGGTAGATTGAGAGCTTTGCCTTCTGGCTCAGCTCTGTCTTCGTCACAACGGTGCGATAAAGCGACTGCAATACCGCACCCGCTGCTCCAATTCTCCGGCCCATCTCTCGTTCCATTTTCCCCTCACTCGAGAACAAGACCCCGAGATACTTGAACTCCTTCACTTGGGGTAAAGACTCATTCCCTACTTGGAGTAGACAATCCATCGGTTTCCTGCTGAGAACCATGGCCTCAGATTTGGAGGTGCTGATCCTCATCCCAGCCGCTTCACACTCGGCTGCAAACCGATCCAATGAGTGCTGCAGGTCGCAGACCGATGATGCCATCAGGACCACATCATCTGCAAAAAGCAGTGATGCAATCCTCTGCCCACCAACCCGCAGCCCCCCTCCCCCGTGGCTACGCTGTGAGATCCTGTCCATGAATACCACAAACAGGATAGGTGACAAAGCGCAGCCTTGGAGGAGGCCAACCCTCACCGGAAACGAGTCCAACTTACTGCCGAAGACCCGGACACAGCTCTCGCTTTGGGAGTACAGAGATTGGATGGCCCTGAGTAGAGACCCCCTCACCCCATACTCTCGCAGCACCTCCCACAGTATCTCCCGGGGAACCCGATCATACGCCTTCTCCAAATCCACAAAACACGTGTAGACCAGATTGGCATACTCCCAGGCCCCCTCAAAGATCCTCGTGAGGGTAAAAAGCTGGTCCGTTGTTCCACGACCAGGCCGGAAACCGCATTGTTCCTCCTCAATCCGAGGTTCGACTATCGGTCGAACCCTCCTTTCCAGCACCCTGGAGTATACTTTCCCGGGGAGGCTGAGTAATGTGATGCCTCTGTAGTTGGCACACACTCTCCGGTCCCCCTTTTTGAACAGGGGAACCACCACCCCGGTCTGCCACTCCTTAGGTACTGTCCCCGACTTCCACGCAATGTTGATAAGACGTGTAATCCATGACAGTCCCTCAACACCCAGAGCCTTCAGCATTTCTGGGCGGATCTCATCAACCCCTGGGGCTTTGCCACTATGGAGTTGTTTGACTACCTCAGTGACCTCCGCCAGGGAGATTGATGCTGATCTCCCATCATCCTCCAGCTCTGTCTCTACTATAGAGAGTGGGTTTTTCGGGTTCAGGAGTTCCTCAAAGTGTTCCTTCCACCTCCCAATCACCTTGTCAGTTGAGGTCAACAGCGTCCCATCCTTACTGTATACAGCTTGGACAGTTCCCTGCTTTCCCCTCCTGAGGTGTCGGATGGTCTTCCAGGACCGCTTTGGTGCCAGCCGAAAGTCCTTCTCCATGGTTTCTCCGAACTCCTCCCACACCCGCTGCTTTGCCTCTGCCACGGCCGAGGCTGCAGTCCTTCGGGCCTGTCGATACCTTGCAACTTCCTCCGGAGTCTCCCGGGATAGCATATCCCGGAAGGCCTCCTTCTTCAATCGGACGGCTCCCCTGACCACCGGTGTCCACCAGGATGTTCGAGGGTTACCGCCCCTTGAGGCACCTAAGACCTTCAGACCACAGCTCTCAGCCGCAGCTTTAGCAATGGAGGCTTTGAACATCGCCCACTCCGGTTCAATGCCCCCAGCCTCCACAGGGATGCCAGAGAAGCCCCGCCGGAGGTGTGAGTTGAAGGCCTCCTGGACCGGGGACTCCTCCAGACGTTCCCAGTTCACCCGCACTACACGTTTGGGCTGTCCCGCACTACACCAGGTCTGTCCAGAGGCTTCCCCCGCCACCTGACCCAACTCACCACCAGATGGTGATCAGTTGACAGCTCCGCCCCCCTCTTCACCCAAGTGTCCAAAACATATGGCCTCAGGTCCGATGATACGATAACAAAATCGATCATCGACCTTCTGTCTAGGGTGCTCTGGTACCAGGTACACTTATGAGCATCCTTATGTTCGAACATGGTGTTTGTTATGGCCATTCCGTGACTAGCACAGAAGTCCAATAACAAGCCACCACTCAGGTTCAGATCAGGGAGGCCGTTCCTCCCAATCACGCCTCTCCAAGTGTCTCCATCATTGCCCACATGTGCGTTGAAGTCCCCCAGCAAGACTACAGAGTCCCCCTCAGGAGCCCCATACAAGGCTCCATCCAGGGTCTCCAAAAAGGCCGAATACTCCGAACTGCTGTTCGGTGCATAGGCACAGACAACAGTCAGAGTTTTCCCCCCATGACCCGCAGGCGTAGGGAGGCGACCCTCTCGTCCACTGGGGTGAACTCCAACATAGAGGCACTTAACCGGGGACTTGTGAGTATCCCCACACCAACCTTGCGCCTCTCACCCTGGGGAGCTCCGGAGAAGAATAGAGTCCAACCCCTATCCGGGAGTGAGGTTCCAGGGCCGAGGCTGTGCGTAGAGGTAAGCCCCACCAGATCCAGCTGGTATCGCTCCACCTCCCGCACAAGCTCCGCACAAGTTAATGGTTGTTTATTTTAAATATGCCCGGTGTTACTTTCCCGTCACGTGTCCTCCAGACTTTAGCTGGGAGAACTCCGGGTAATTCGCCAGTTTAAACTGCGCCAGCCTAGTCTACGTTGGATCTTTATTTCCTTCTAAGCTTTTATATCTCATTCACTCGTTTGCATAAGAATCACCTTATTAGTTGAAAACGAAAGTAAACATACAACCCCTACACTGCCACATCTTTTAAGTAACAGGCTTAATCCTTTTGACCCATCATTAAAATATTATTGTTTTTAATTAAAAACAATATTGCTTGTTTTAAATAATTGAATTACCACTGTTCTTTGGATTCTTTTTTGTATTTTTTGCTTGAAGGTTACATGCCACTGTTTTTTGTAATGTTTTTTAAAAAAGGAGTGTATGTTGTACATGGGATTTAATTTATTGTTTATTTTTTTTACCATGATATTGAATTGGGTTTCGAGAGTCGTGGAATTTCACTGGTATTGGCATCGACTACTAAATTTCTGGTATCGTGACATCCCTAGTTCTTAGCGTTATCTTTATTTTTTAAACTAGCTAGCTAGCATCACATACGATTCATGCTCTACATGTGAGACACAACTAGCCACCCAATTTGGGTTAAACCTAAAATATCTTTGTATGGATAGGAAGGATTGCTACATTAGTTTAGTAAAATTTGTGTGCATAATTCCACCGTCCCACGCACAGCGAGACAGCCAGAAGTGCACATAGATTTCGGTTTTAGTGTTAAGCAGGTACATTTGCATTTGCAATGGGAACACTTGCGTTCAAAAGTTTGCCCAGACATGACGAACATCATGTTCATTGAATATCTAGTTTCAAATATCTGACATTGGAAATTTGATGCATTACATTTTAAAGATTAATTAAAATATGATGAACACTTACACACGTCGAGTGTATATTTTATATATGCAATTGTCCCAACACAGCAAATTAGCAGACCTTATAAGAAATTACAAGGTGTCAGCTTTCAAATAATACAGTCATATGACACTTAAACTTATTCAGTTGGTTGTTCAATAAGATCCGTCTTTAATTATAGACAAACATACTTTTTTTTTAAAACTTGTTTCCATAAACATAAATAACAAAGCAATTTCAGGACCTATTTTGACTGGTTTATTGCCATACGTGCTTGTAGGCATCGGCAGTGGTCGAATTGTTTAAAAGTTAACAAGGGGGGTGGTAAAATATCTGACCAGATGTATGTATTTGTTATATTCCATCAGCAATGAAAAGGTACATTAAGGTAACTTAGAAATTGAATGAAAATGGCTTAATGACCAATTTGGCCAATCATTCCATGACAAAAAAAAAGTATCAAAATGGTAAAACAAGTAGCCTATTTACGAGCATTTACACTGAAGACAGTAGACTACTGTTGATTTAATGTTGCAGGTCTGTACACTGCGACAGTTTTGATCGCATGCTACTTAAAATGATTTGGTGTGATTCAAATAGATATGTAGTGGGTTGTGCTGGTATCCATTCATTTAAAAGGAACACTGCGAACTAAAACAAAGTTACAAGTAAACTTAATAATGCACTGCTCCACTGCCGCTTCTATATCGAAGAGAAAGTGGTTTTTGGGCCGGTGTTATTAATAATAATATTTGCACGCTGGGCATATCGATGCGAAAGGTAAACCAAATCAGCCTGTCAACCAGTCACCCTTAAACGTATACATTTGTTAACCAACTAACATTTGCCATGACTACAAGTTGTAAGATAAGAATATATTTTAGATAGACATGGTGAACTTGTTTACGTTATGTAACCTATAAACAAGATTACAGCAGCGAGCAGGAGTGCGTCAGAAACTTTAGCTGCAGGGGCGTCGCTTTCACAGAAACACAGTATTACATTGACATAAATAAATACTTTAATAAATAAGTTGACAATGATGTAGCTTTTTATGTTGAAATTTCCTTGCTGCCTAACTCAGTTTTCTTATCAATGTTTAGGTTGACATGGTAATAATGCCAGCCCCCTCCCAAAAAAAAAATCATGCAGGCCTACAGAAAATCATGTTTTATTTACTGTAATATGGTGTAATGGTTGGTTAGCCTATGCCACTCCCCCCAAAAGTAAATTAGGTATTTTTTGACTGAACTGTCAACCCAGTGGTGTAGTGGTGATGTTTTTAGTTGGGGCACTCTAATTTAATGACGTCATCTCAAAGAATGTCACACGCGCGCACTGGAGGCACAAACCGAGAACTCAGTATGATGAAATGCTTGATAAATATGAGTTTGCCGTCAACAACCACTGAACACACTTTTTATGACAAAGAAGACATTATTGGAGAGGTTTGCTTGATGTGTACACTTGTTGCTACCATTGGCAAAACGCGTTAAAATTTTAACAATTTTTATGACAAAGAAGACACTATTGGAGAGGTTTGCTTGATGTGTACACTTGTTACCATTGACAAAATGCTGTTTAAATTTTTAAATCTTAAAAAACAAAAACAAATCATGCTCAAAGAAGTGGGGAACGGTGTTCCCCCGCGTGACACGCCTACTACAACCCTGTGTCCACCCGTGTGTGCTACTAAATGTTTCTAGGGTCGCAGTGTTGAGCGTTTCGCTTCCATTGCGACGCCAAAATACTGCTGCTTACTGCATGTGAATTCTATTTGTTTAAGTGGATGTTAGCCAGCTGAAGTGTGTGTAGCTAACTATTATACTCTTAAAGGCACAGTAGCTAACAATTATACCCTTCACGGCACCATAAATAATTGCTTGCTGCAAAACTAGGTCCTTTATTTGTTAGCGTAGCGTGATTGAAACGGCCAAACCCATCAATACAACGGTAAAATAATCAGTATTGAACAAGCATTAACATTTAAGACAACAAACTACTGCTCATTTTATGTCTGCAGCTCTGTCCACTTCTGATACGATCGCCAGATCCCTTAAAGTGAAGGTTTAGCTAACACAAGGACGTAGGGGAAACTGGGGACGGTTGCAACACTTTTTGCATTTCTATTGAAGTGTTGGAGAAATAACGATAGTGGATCTAGTTATGGATTTAGATCTTGTTTCGGAAATACATTTAGCTGTAAGGATAAATAGAAGACATTGCAAAACATTGTCATAAAATGCATTCGTCCATTGCGCTTAAACTGTGCCTTCATAATATCGCCCATTTCCCATAAACTAGTTTATTTCTACAATATGATTCTGGTAATTAATAGTGTGTTGAAATGCATGTGAAAGAAGAAAATGATGCGATGATGCATTAATGCCCAAGCTATTACAGGGAGAGTTTTACACGGCGCTATTTGGCTGACCCTCAATCCACCTTGTTTAAGGTCTACTGTCATTGTGGATAGTCTGAGTGATTTTAATCCTTATACGTAATTTAATACATGCGCAAACATATAGAGGTTAGAGAACAAAAATAAAACTTAATGTTAGTAGGCTACTTAGTCATCGCATATGTCCGCCATTAAATTATGATGAAGCAGCACTGCCAACCTAGAAGCGGCAAAATAACAACTACAAGAATGGGGGGTGCAAGACGGGGTGTTTTCCGGATAATCTGAGGTTGTGTCCTGCACACCTAACGCAGGCTCATAATGGATATATCTATTCTTCAGAAAATTTGTAAGCTATTCAACAGAAAATTCACATTTGCATTGTTTGTTATAATTTTTTATGAACATGCTATATTGAAAAAAGTAATCAGATCATGGAGGACCACTGTTGACAAATAACTCATGAACTGCGTACAAATCAGTATTAAGCATAAATCCTAAAAGCTTAAAAGCTTGCTCATTCGTAATATGCCAGCCGCTCTTCACGTGTGCGAGCAGATCATTATGTAGGTCTAGCCTGTATAGCAACTCATAAACCTTGGCCCAAAAAGTTACCAGCCTTAGCAATGCAAGATCCCGTGGCCTCCCCAGTTCCGGCGCCACTGCAGCAGTAAGTGCCCCCTGTTAACAAATAAGGTCTGGACTGCAGTACACTTGTGTGCGCTAAGGCGGTCAGTCTAATAACTGCGATGCATCACATTGCATTTGCTCAGGAAAATGCATTTTCTAGTTAGGTGGCCAGCTGGTACAGCCGGTCAACTATAGTAATCGTTAGTATTATTATTATTAGGTGGCCAGCTGGTACAGCCGGTCAATTATTGTAATCGTAAGTATTCAACTATTGTAATCGTTAGTATTATTATTTTTATTATTATTATTCCCCCAAATATCCTACTTCCCATGGTTAAAAATGCACCACATTGGGAACACATGTCCAGGTTCTCTCAAAACTACACCCCATGCCATGCAGTCTCATTGTTCCTGCTGGTGGCGCTATTGCAGCAGTTCAACGTTCCAAGTGTTAAAAAAATTATTAAAAATAGACCATTAGGGTTACAGCTCTGAAATCTTCAGAACTTGTCCCTTGCAGTCAGATGAAGCTTTCATATACTGGCACCCATTACAAATTAGGAAGTCCATCAATGTTTAAAAAAAAAAAAAAACATTATCTACCCAAAGGGTCCAGGCCCAAAACCATATATCCAAATCACATCAAAATTACAGCATAACATCATCAGATGCTCAACATCAAATGTCTAAAAAATCTTGTTTATCTCCAAAAATGAGCTCACAGAACATCTAAATATATTACTGTAATTACGACTGTACATTCAATTTGTCTCACTGGTTCATTGAACAATCCTCATCTGAACAATATATAAATATCCCAACATTAATGACATGAAGTGTGCAAAATCTCAGATCGTTATTTTAAAAACTAAATTTTTTATAAATATCAGACTTTTGTGGTTTTTTTGGTTGAACTTTACTCTTTGACACATATCTATTTCAATCAACTCCTCCGAGGCCGTAAAACCAAACTACACCAAAATCACAGTATATCATCCTCAGATGGTCTACTAGAGAAACAAGTTGGGGATTTTTGACATTTAAAAATTGAGCTCACTGTAAATAAAAATGTATTACTGTACACAGTACTAATGTAAACAGTACTGTACATTTCGATTTTTAACTGCTTCAATATTGGAACAATTTATAACATCTATACAATATTTGTATTATGAGTCACATCACGATTTAAAGTTTAAAAAAATGTACCTTGAAAACAGATTTTTTAATAAATATCCAAGTTCAGTCGTTTATTGGTTGGATTTGAACTGACTCCTCTGAAACCATAAAACCAAATTAACTCAAAATCGCTGTATATCATCCTCAGATGGTCTACTTTACACACAAAACCAAGCTTGGCGATACAATCATAATTGAGCTCACACTGCACCAAAATGCATTAACGCACATTTTTTGAACACGTTAACGCAATTTCTTTTAACGCCATAAGTAGTTTCTTTTTCCCCACATGGCAGTGGACACAGTGTCGGAACCGCCCTCATGTGGCAGTCGGCGGGAATCTTCTTGCAACTGTGACCGGGAACGTCTTGTTGAGTAACATCCTTCAAACATCCATCCATCCATTAGCTGTACCGCTTATCCTATGCAGAGTCGCGGGGGGCTGGACAGGTCGCCAGTCTATCACAGTGCCGACACATAGGGACAGACAACAACTCACCCACATTCACACCTATGGACAATTTAGAGTCACCAATTAACCAGCATGTTTTTTGGACTGTGGGAGGAAACCGGAGTACCCAGAGGAAACCCACACAAACACGGGGAGAACACACAAACTCCACACAGAAAGACCCTTGGGTCAGGTGGGGATTGAACTCAGGACCTTCTTGCTGTGAGGCAACAGTGCTACCCACTGAGCCACCGTGCTGCCACCGTGCTGTCCTTCAAACATTGAGATTGAAATATATCATTGCTATTGCTGAAAGATTAATAGAAACGTAGCAAGCTGCAACAATGCGACTTGTTGTGAGATGCGAGCAGCAGCAATATTACTGTGTAAATCTATAGCCTTTTATAACGATTACGGGACGAGGTGTCAAATCAACATTGCAAAGCAGATATTTGTCATATCAGAAAAAGAGGTTTATACGTTCTTAGATTTCTTCTTAGCTGGATTGCCAAATTTATTTAGGAGCTGAGGGTCACCACTGCGCATGGCAGACATTTTTGTGCTTGAAGAAACATGACTAATCAAAGTAATGTAGCGTCAGGTGTAACTACCAGCATGCCTGGTGAGCAACTCTGTTTATATTTATGGACAGCACGTTCTTAAGGTTTCCTTGTTATGTTTTTATCATGTTTATGTAAAGAGTTATAAAGTGCTGTAAATGCAGATATTGGTTTGTATTTTTGTTCGATGTGACACCGTGACTGTGTATGGTGTGTATGTGAATAAGGTCAGAGCATGTCTCACCTCTTCCATATGTTCCGTGTTTGCTGGAATGACGATGAATAAATAGGTGAAAGCTTTCCTACTTTTCAAAATGAAATCTCTCTCACTGACAGAGAAACATAGAAAGAAGTAGCCTAAGACAAGTTAAGAATAAAAGACTTAGAAGAAAAAACACGGGCTAGTTCTCATGACGTTAAGGTGTAAGCCATGAAACGTTAATGTTGGCCACTTTGTAATGCTTAATATGTTACCAGCACGTTAAAAACGTAATGTGCACAAGTGCTTTCAACATAGTTGTCTTTGGGCATTTTTGCTTCATTTCAGCGGGGGAATCTGTACAAATCTAGCACTCTACAACTCGCCAAAAATGTGTTTAATTCCTAAACACAACAGATTAAAGCGTATTCTCTCACTCAAAACCGTTACTTCCGCCACCCGGAAGTGTTGCTAGGGCCTTTCTTTACAAACATACTGATCTCTCGTATTGCAGAGTTCCATTGACCCACGACGATCCAGGCCCAAGTTGGTTCTAGAACACCAGCTTAATTTAGGCCTATATAAATCTAACTCGTAAAATAAATTTGGCGGTCATCATTCTTAGCTACATGGACTTCGTGGCTAACACTGAGTTGTTTCCCCTTTTGACATCCATTGTATATTTAACTGCTGTAGCTAGGTAGCAAATTATAGTCGTAGTCATAAATGCATGTGTTTCCGTGTTTAGTTACTCTAACAGACTGTGAGGACTCAGCAGTAGTGCCAGACCAATTTGGTGCCCTAGACAAGAATTTAGCTGGTGCTATTTGCACCGCAGCCATTTCCACCACCAATCATTGTGTTCATACACTCACACAGTACCCGCATAGCATTATGCATTTGAATTTATTTATTTCAGAAACAAACAAAAAACACTAATAAAAACAAGTGATGTAAAACAAATTATAAATAAGGTATCGCACAAAATATGGTATTAAAGAAACGAATGCAGACATAAAAAGATGTATAAATATTATATAAATAAGAGTATTGCACACAAAAAAATATATTAAATAAACCTCAGTGCAATATGCATCATCTAGCATTCTTCTACAGCCTCACTAGCCTTGCAATTATTGCAGCAAAGTCATCTGTGACATGATCAAAATAAGACAGTTTGTGTTAGACTACATGATTTGTACTAATGATGGAAAGTCCACTGAGACATTCTTGCTCCATAGGAGATCTTAGGTAGGTATTAATTAGTTTGAACTTGGAGAGGCTCCTTTCAGCAACAGCCACTGTAAGAGGAAGATTGGCTGCGATTCTCAGCTCGAGGTACATTTCTGTCAGCTTCTTCTGAGGCAGGAAGGTAAAGAATACCATGTTTGTCATGTTTTGCATGCCTGGGCTGTGCTGAGGTGTAGGGGACAGGAGAACCTTATGCTGCATCACTTCTGGGCTGTGCTGAGGTGCAGGTGTCTGCAGGTGGACCAGGATATGCAGGGGTGGGAGGAAAACTTTTCAAACTTATTCTGAAGAGAGGAGTCTGTGAACATTAGGTGTTACATTATATTATTATAAAGCTTCTGATGGTCACACCCAGCTACTAATGGCAATATCAAAGCAGGAATAACGTTGGCTAACACACGAAGACGTCAACACAAATGTATGTCCATTTGTTTATGTAGAGAGTGGACGATTTGTGAAGCACACTTTAGCGTATTTTTCAAAATGTTGTTGTAGGTTATTCGCCAAATAGTTGAATAGTCTTTCCAACTTTTCCAAATTAATTTAAGGTGTGAGTAACTGGCGTTAACTCTAGCTATTTATTAAATGAACGTATTAGGCTAGCTATCGTCCAAAGTAGCTAATCTAGTTCCAACGGTAACTGCTAATATTCGTTCATCATCACGTCATTCCATACCTCCGTCTTTTTCCCGTTGTTCCTCCTCTTCTTTTTCGTCCCTGGGCACCAAAGGGCTTTGGTCTATGTCTACAGTCACTGATGCTAATCAACCTTACCGCAGCCAGTGTCACGGGCCGGCACCGCTCGGCACCCTTCACTTGCTGCTTGCTGTCCAAAGACTTCAAGCGCATAATGATGATGAGTTTAAGAATTAGTGTTTTGGAGCGAAAAAATTTGCTGTCAATCCAACTATGATGGGCCAATAGAAATCATCTCCTAAACCCCGCCCTCGCGTGATTTTTGTGCCAAAAAAAAAAAAAAATCCAAAAGCAAAACCACTGATCCACAACCAAAAAAAAATAACATAAGAAAACAGCGGATTAAAATGACTAAACTGAAAACCATAAGAAACAAATATAGATTTGTAAGATTTAACTTAAAATAATAAACAAAAAGCTAATCTAAATATTTTTATTTTATTTTTGTTTTTCTCATGGTTTTCTTTTATTTTTCTTTTGGATTATTTTTTTTTGCGTTTGGATTTTAGTTATGCTTTTGGATATCTTCTTTTTTGTATGTGGATTTTGCTTTTACTTTTGTAGACTTTTGGCACAAATCTCATTCCATAAGGATGAGTGTAAGTGAAACTAGGAAATGCATTTCCATGAGCAAATGCGGATGTGATGTCCAGTGATTGGACTTACCGCCTTACAAGCTTGTAAGCCTGGAAGCTTGATGGGCGAATTTCATCACTGTCTAGTTCTTTTTAAAATGGGGAAACAGAACCTGTTTGTTGCGTCTTTATTAACACAACCAACTACTGTTATTTCAGGCAATAAATTATATATTTTTGAGAGATTTAATTTTGAAAGTAGTAGAGCTCTGTTACTAGGCCATATAAGACAGCAGAGAATGTTACCGTCAGATAGCATTCCCCCGTCAATAAGAAAGAAAGCTCACACATCTGTCAAATTCATACTGTTGACTCATTTCCCAAAAACCTGTAAGTCCTGTGATTTTCAGCCTTCTATTCCTTTATTTGCCCATCATAACAGGGGGAACACATCCTGACACAAGAGACGGAGTCATTGATGCAGTTAACAACTGGTGTTCGGCGTGATGGCCAAGACAGTCGGTATTCAAAACGTAACAACATGCAAATACATACATCAACAATAGATGGCGGTACATGACGGTGAAAAAACTCTTCCCATTCATTTAAATAGGGGCAAAAATATAATATATAACACGTGAACGGATCACTTAGCTACATGTACGCGCACTGGACGCTATTAACCAAGACCTTTTGGCACTGGAATGGAATCGATAGGGTCAAAACTGCGGGCGTAGTTAAGCGGTCAAAAACAGGCCTAATAATAATAAAAATAATATGACTTTGCTATAACAAGATGTGTGCACCATACTGATGAATCACATAATTAACTTATTTTTCAAACTACAGGCATTGAAATTATTAATTCATTGTAAACCACAATACCCATACCTCACTGCATTACCCTTTCCTTATCACATATAACTAACATGTTCACAGTAGTTTGCTCTGTTTTGAAATTGCATACAAAACACTATGACGTTTTGGCATTGAATTACAGTGGTTCTTTGTAGAACGTTTAGTGCCATCACTTTATGGAAAGTGTTAGATCGCAATCTTAGCAAATCTTTAAAATGTGCAGTCACTTTATGAAAAGTGTTTGATCGTAATAATTTGGGAAATACCTGTCAAACAACAGTGTTTCTCTGCCGAACGTTTAGTGCAGTCTTTTTATTCAAGGTGTTTGATCATAATAATTTAAGAAATATCTGCAAAAGAACAGCACATCTTGGCAAAACCTTTAATTGTAATTTCAGTGAATTTATCGTTTTTGCACTTTATTTGTATTTGGAGATTTTACTTTCATTTTATGGTTTTTGTTTGGCAGCCATTGCTGCCAGTCATTTAATCCTTTTTTAAAGGGATTTTTTTGACAGTGTTCTGTGTTTCCATCGCTAAATATTATGCTAGTACTAGCAAACCTGATAAAGAAAATTGCGTTTTAATTTTATAGGGTTAAGAACAACTTATCTAACAACTTGATCTCCTAAATTCTTATACTTTGGTGCTAGCTAACTAACGTCACCAAACCAATGTATGGGACAAAAATATTCGCTAACATTAATTGAGACAAATTTAGGAGCCGCTAGCTCGTTACAGCAACATCTACTACAGCCCCAAATTAATCCACACGTGTAAAAAAAAATAAAAAAATTTCTACATGAGATATTATTCAGTTAGCTAGCTAGCTGCTTACTCAGCAGTCAAATGCCCCCTTGGCCCAGCAGGTCTCGGCACGCGGTATTCTAAAATTGGTCTCCAGCACTCCGCTGTCTGTATGCGCTGCAACGCTTTTATGCTCAGAAAGATGCTACACACGTTCGTCCATCTTCTTTGCTGGAGGGTGTCATACTTTGGTTGTACGTCACTCTGAGAACCAGAAAAGGACCTCCCCCTGGCTGGAAACGGTTGTAGTTTAAAAAAAAAAAAAAAACAACCCCCTAATATGGGGTCATTTTCAAGACTCTTTAAACATTCTACTGTTTGATTATGAAACGATACATGACAACACCATGTGTAAAATAGAACATTGGTATTATGATGAAAAACATATCAAAAAGTTGAAAATGGGTGAACTATCCCTTTAAACTTGAGTGTCAGTTGGAAATGTCTTTCTGTTTTGACACAGAGGGGAGCCAAGTCTCTCACACAATTTATCCTTTTGTGTATGTATAATTATCACCACAGATCTTCACTAAAGAAACAGAGACCCAGTAATGCCTCCTGCCTCTTTATTTCAACAACGCCAGAACACATCGCAGAACTACCATTAGTAGGCGTAACACGCGTGTTACACTAAGATATATTATCTTGTACCACACAGGAAGCTCTCCGCAATCTTTTAGCTTGTGCAGAAGATCTGGTCAAAGGCAAATATGGTTATGATTTACTGCACTCTTCTATTTCTTAGAGATACACAAGACAAATAAAATGGCCAAATTGGAATAAAGAGAGGGAATTAAGCTATTCTTTGTAAGACTACGAGAGCTCACCTCTTCATGCCATAATATGTTTTCTGAATGGAGATAATAAAGGACTGTATGTATTACTCATATCTTTCGTAGTTTTGTCTTTATTTTTCGGCCCAACTGAAACCACTCAAGAAGAGGAAAAGTTGTAAATTGGACGGCAACTAACAAGCAACGGATAAGGAAAAAGGTATTTAAATTTTGAATGGCAAGTTCAGCTACAAAGCCCTGCCACAAGACCAAAGTTATTGTCAATTACTTACTGTCAATATGACTTGAGCTACTACTGCAGAAAATCTAGTCTTAAATACCATTTGCTTGCTAAGCACACAAATAAATGGTGCTGTAATGCAGACAGCCCTGTTAGCCCCGAAACACCTTGCTTACAAGATTTTATATTTTTATATTTTGATTACATACTGTTTATAATGTGTACACCAATGCCATTGAAAAAAGTTAAAAGTAGAAAGAAAAAGCACAATTTCAATGCATTAGATACATTTTCCCTGCTTTCCACATCAAGTAGTTTAAGCAGGCAGCGCGCCAACTGAAGGCGATGGTCATGAGCTTTGGGTAGTGACCGAAAATAAGGTCGCGAGTACAAGCGGCTGAAATGTGTTTCCTCCGTAGGGTGGCTGGGCTCAGCCTTAGGAATAGGGTAAAGAGCTCGGTCATCCGGAGGGAGCTCGGAGTAGAGCCGCTGCTCCTTCGCGTCGATAGGAGCCAGATGAGGTGGTTCGGGCATCTGATTAGGATACCTCCTGGACACCTCCCATTGGAGGTTTTCCGGGCACGCCCTACTGGTAGGAGACCACGGGGTAGACCCAGAACACGCTGGAGAGATTATATATATCATCTGGCCTGGGAACGCCTTGGGATCTGGGGATAGGGACGTCAGGACTACCCTTCTTAGCCTGCTGCCACCGCGACCCGGCCCCGGATAAGCGGCGGAAAATGGATGGATGGATGGATGGATGGATAAACCGAAATATTTTTGATAGAATATTCTAATAGTGATATGGCCTAAAATGCCCATCCCTAATACATAGTGCATCGTTCAGATTTGATGTTAAACGGGTGTCCTGACTGTCTGCCATTATTAAAGATCCCATGGCACTTCTCAAAAAGAGTAGGGGTAATAACCCCGGTGTCCTGGCTAAATTACCCAGCCTGGCCCTATATCAATCCTGGCCACCCAATCATCCCTTCAATTTCCAATTGGCTAGTTAATCCCCTTTCCTGCCCCTTGTAGCTCTCAGTAGGTCATAAACTGATGTGTGGTAAGCAAGTCTGGCACAAAATGGCTGCCGTGAGCCTTCAAATTAAGATATTTAAATCCAAATACGTTATATTTATAGCATGACATCATGGCAGACGAATAAAACAAATATGGACTTCTAAAACCTATTGTAAGTCCATATTTGTTTTATTTATCTTCATTTGTTTTCACAAATGCATGTGTTTATTTTTTCATCGAACATCGGCGTCGCTAGACCCCTTTTACTGGGGCACGTGCCCCAGTATTGATCTGCTGTGCCCTGTAAAATCTCGTGTTTGAGTTTTTGGAAGCTCCTATATTGTGGAGTCATTTATTGATCTAAATGAATGTGTTCATTTGTTAAATTGACAGCCCTTATATATTTTATATATACAGCCCTTTTATATATTATACAAAAATAAAGTATACACATGTAGAAGCTGGAAATTACCATCTGTGTTCAGTGCTCATCGGTTAGGCTACAATGCGTAGATAGAAATCAAACAATAGTAAATGCAGACAACGCGAGCCTTGGCTATAGTTACAATATTATTAAACTATGTTTTCTGAATTTCTATTGTTTTGGAAATATGGTTTGTTGGGATAATTAGTAGATATCGCATGACGTTGTCATAAAATGCACATTCCAAATAGCCTTAGTCCAAGCTTGAGTTGTGTCAGTCGTGCCTTCATATTATCAACCATCTTGCATGTTGTGCTATAGCCTACGTTTATTTATTCAATGTGATTCTGATAATGAATAATGTGTTGTTTACACGTGAACATGTTCACATCCCTATAGCTCACTACAACATTTCAAAAACATCCCTAGTGATCATGCACCTGTAGAGAAATGTTGGACTTGTTAGTCTTTTCCTTGACCTTGGCCAGGACTCCCCGGAGACCTGAGGACTTCTCTGTCATCTCCAGAGCAGCCTTGAGCAGCCTGGGAGTCTCTGCCCTCTGAGGAGCCACTGGGGAGGGCACTTTTGGCTCTGGCTTGGCCTCTGGCTTCTTATCTTTGGTCAGCATCTTTCTGGAGTGGCAGGAAAAGAACAGTGCTAAATATGCAACAGTGTTTGTTTGTTAGCATAACAGCATTCATACTAAACACAAAAGATACTAAGAGCTGATTTGATTACAGAGGTCAAGGTTGGGGATTTGTGAAGTTGTTTAGCGTTGTGAAACTCTTTCAATGCTAGTATTCCAAGCCACTGTATCTCTGGCACACGATAGCTCTAACTCTCTTTCCCCACCTCAGCATTTGTGCACACCTGTATTTCCAGGAAAACTAGGAACTTCTGATATGCTGTACTCGTTTTTTAAGACACATTGAACAGGATATGTTCATTTATAATTAAATTACTCCCCAAAAGAATGATGCAAGTTGTGCCAGATTCAACAGTTGACCTGCACTCTTTTTAATGTTGTCTGCCCCTGTTTACCTGGCCTTCTTGCGCAACAACTTCTGAGACTCTGGATAGTGAACCAGAATTTCATTCAGGTCCTTCTTGTTCAAGATGAAGAGATTTGCGAATCCGTGAGCAATCACGTTGGCCGTACGCCGGTTTCCTCCACCTACTGCCAGCAAGCTGCCGATAAGAAATTACACCGAGAATAATTGGGATGATGCCAGAACATTGGATAACATGCAAATAATAAAGGGCTTGATGCGTTATGCACTGACCTGATCTCACCAAAGACTGAGCCAGCGCCGAGTGTGACGAACACCGTCTTGCCATCAGGACCCCCAACCACCTGAACCTCCCCCGCTTTAATAATGTACATCTCACGACCCACCTCACCCTGATCGAGTGAGAGAGACAGGGGATGGGGACAGTGAAAGAGAATATAGAGATTGAGAGAAAAGGGTATACTACTTTATAATTATTTTTCTTAGTTTAAAAGACAGTACAATATTAGTCAAGTAAACAGTGATATAAAAACAGAATGAACAAGCAAAATATACAATCAAAAAGAGAAATAGGACCTAAGAAAGGGGTGTGTCTGTGGCTGGCTGTTCACCATACTTTTTTGCAGACATAGTCTCCTGGCAGGTACACCACTGAACGGAGTCTCTTTAGCATGTCAAAGAGCATCTGTCTGTCACAGCCCTTAGGTAGAAACAAACACACAGATACAGCAGGTTTTTCCTTTCTGTGTACTGAACAAGACACTATTTATTACAGAATATTAGCATATGGTGTCCCTTTTAGGTCCCCTTCGTACTTTTTTACGTTTATTCTCATCAAAACTTGTGGTCATTCTCATCATGACTTGTTTGTAAAGTCAGTCTCACTAAAACTTGTTTTCAATCTCACCACAAAGTGGTGTCATTCAGTGTTGTCAGATCCGCGGTTTTCATAACCATTTAATTTGGAAGTACATTTGCGCGTTTTCAAAGACAGGGTGTCTTTTTTTGGCCTATTTACAGGTACAGTGGCTGCGATTTCTGACTATAAGAGAGTGGAAAAAAGTACTTTGAAGTATATCTGCTGCTTGAATGACACACGTCTCTTGCTTAATGAAGACAAAACTAAAGTAATGACTTTTAAACATCCCATTTTATTGGTACTGAACTTAATATATCCACTTCAAACAAAATGTTTGAATACAAATATCTCGGCATCTGGCTGGATAGAGCCTTTTAACATTTAATACACACATTGAGAAACTTCAGGCTAAAGTTAGATCCAAAATTGGCTTCCTTTATTGTAATAAGTCCTGATTTAGTCGCTCAATTAAGCACACTATGGTTCAGACTTTATTACTCCCTATCTTTGATTCTGCTGATGTTGTTCACAAAGTCACGTCCGAATTGGTGCTTAGCAAATTGGATGCCTGGTATCACTCAGCTATTATATTTGCCACTGATGCTCCTAAGGGTTACATTGTAGCCAAGGTTATCTGAGGGAGATGGAGTGAGACACAACACACATATGGGATAGCATCCTCGTGTGCCATTCGCTTGAAGCTCTTACATGCCTTTAGGCAGAAAGATTGACCAACAAGTGGGGAGCCCCACCCTCCTCCTGGGTATAACCATGTGTTGGCATCCTTTCCCCTTACAATGATCCAGCTCTTGAAGACGAACAAACTTTTGAGGGGCGCTTTCGAGTTGTGTCTCACGCCATCTCCCTCAGAGAACCTTGGTTACAATGTAACCCTTAGTTCTCTTTCGGTCGACTACATTTGACACAACTCATAACCTTATACACGCCACACAAAAGTCTACCCTGAGCCAAACAACCACAACCCATCTGAGTAACAGACATGTGGGACACCGAAAGGAGCGGCAACCTACCATTATCTGTTCGCCTTCACCTCCAGCACTGCCTGAGCCAGACTGGGGGCAGTGACGTTCAGGCGATAACACTTCATAAAAGTATGAGGCGACACCTAGTAAGCTGCCGTGGAAATCTCTGACTGAAACACCCTCAAACAGAGACAATGTAGCAGTCATGCCTTCGGTTGAATGCCCTCGCATATCAGATGGGGGATCCCTGCCCTTAGATCTGTAAGCAATGACGCAATAGGGGGTTCATTTTTCCTACTTGTTTTACATTCTACTGTTTGATTGTGAAACGATACATGACAATACTATGTGTAAAATAGAATATTAGTATATGATGAAAAACATCAAAAGGTTGAAAATGGGTCAACTATCTTTTTAAGAAAACGGCTAGCTAGAGGGTATGCTCCCGCTCTGCTGCCATTAAAGCCAATATGACACACTGAAATGGATGCCAAATAGACCCTAATCGTAGAGAAAGATAAACCCTGATCAAAAAGCTCTTGCAGAAAATTTGAAATTACTGCAATTAAGCATTGAAATGGAATAAAGCCCTTTTGCTGGCACCAGGAGTCGAACATATTCCACTTAAGAGCATACAAAGATCTAATGGATGAAGCCCTAGTACTCTGAAAACAGCAATTACATTAGGAAGCATCCCCTCCATACTCAACTTGGACCTTTCAGTGGCGAAGCCCAAGCCTACCACCCAGTCCTGCCCCTCACTTCTCCCCTGTTGATTTGGTTAGCCACCTGGCACGGCCTGTTGATATTTAAAAAATAATCATCCACCTAAAAACATAGTTCTTCTTCAAACAATGTTTACATGTTAATTCATCTTAATTTACATTTCAATAGATATTACCAAGTGTATGTGCAAAAGAAATTAACCAACATTGAGGTAGGGAAAGCGGCAGTGAATTTGCATTTTTTGGGCCCAGCCCAGAACCTTGACGGGATATCCAACACCCCTCATTCTCTTTTTGGGTCAAAATTGGGGATTCACTTTCCGTGCTCGCTCATCTGATGGTATACCCCTCCAAGAAAATTTTACGCAGTCTCTCTTGGTGAGTTAGAATGACAGAAATGTATGTATTTTGTATTGTATTTGTATAGCACATTTCAAACACATAGGCAATTCAATGTGCTGTACATAAGGCAGTAAAAACAAACTAATAAAGAATGAAAGCAATTACAGGAATAAATTAAAAACAGTATTTTGATTCAGAATGCCGATACCCTATCCAACAAAAAAGTAAACAGTTAGGAGTCTTTGCATGTAGATACTGTGTCTTTGTTGCCTTGTTATCTGCAAGATAATTTATCAAAGTAAAAACTCCAGCTGGTAAGAAAGAAAAGTTATACTATATGGCCAAAAGTACGTGGACACCCTTGCAAATCATTTCAGTTCCAGTGTTTCAGCCACACCCATTGCTAACAGGTGCACAACATCAAGCAGATAGCCATGCAATCTCCATAGACAAACATTGGCAGTAGAATGGGTCGTACTGAAGAGCTCAGTGACTTTAAACGTGGCACTGTCATAGCATGCCACTTTTGCCACAAGTCAGTTCGTGAAATTTCTGCCCTGCTGGATCTGCCCCGGTCAACTGTAAGCGCTATTATTGTGAAGTGGAAGCGTCTAGGAGCAACAACAGCTCAGCCACGAAGCGCTAGACCGCGCACACTCACAGAGCGGGGCCGCCGAGTGCTCACTACAAAGTTCCAAACTGCATCTGGAAACCACATCACCACAAGCACTGTGCGTCGGGAGCTTCATGAAATGGGTTTCCATGGCCGAGCAGCTGCACACAAGCCTCAGATCACTATGCGCAATGCAAAGCGTCGGCTGGAGTGGTGTGAACCTCACCGTCGCTGGATTCTGGAGCAGTGGAAACGCGTTCTCTGGAGTGGAGACCCTTCACTATCTGCCAGTCTGATAGACGAATCTGGGTTTGGCGGATGCAAGGAGAATGGCAATGCATAGTGCCTACTGTGAAGGGATAATGGTCTGGGGTTGTTTTTCAGGGTTTGAGCTAGGCACCTTAGTTCCCGTGAAGGGTAATGTTAACGCTACAGCATACAAAGACATTTTAGACAATTGTATGCTTCCAACTTTTGTGGCAACAGTTTGGGGAAGTCCCTTTCCTGTTCCAACATGACTGTGCACAAAGCAAGGTCCATAAAGACATGGTTTGATGAGTTTGGTGTGGAGGAACTCAAGTGGCCTGCACAGAGCCCTGACCTTAACCCCATTGAACACCTTTGGGATGAATTGGAACGCTGATTGATAGCCAGGCCTTCTCGAACAACATCAGTGCACAACCTCACAAATGCTCTTTTGGGTGAATGGGCACAAATTCCCACAGACACACTCCTATTCCCACAGACACACTCCAAAATCTTGTGAAAAGCCTTCCCAGAAGAGTGGAGGCTGTAGGCCGCAAAGGGGGGGCCAACTCCATATTAATGCCCATAGTTTTGGAATGGGATGTCCAACAAGCTCATGTAGGTGTGATGGTCAGGTGTCCACATACTTTTACACATACGACAAAGACTAAAACGAAATATAAAATGCTTGTCAAAATTAACACTGGTTGTGATAAACTTTGGATTTGGAAAGGATCAATTACCGTATGTTGTGGATATCGAAACAAAATGCGGGATATAGGGCTATAGAAACGTAATTGCTACAAAATTAGATGGGTTGATGATGACTAGCTAAACTTCGCAAGCCATTGCAGCACCGTGAGTAGTCTATTCTGTCGAATCCTGAGTGGTGTATTATGAATGGATCGTTTTCCCGCAGTCAATGTTTGGGACTGTTTGTTTGTGCATGTCATGACTGATACAAGCCGTGTTTTGACATCGCTAATTACACCATTGTACTGAATGAGAGTGCAGTTTGTGCACTTTGGTGGATAGTTATTGCAAAGTTGTGAAAAGGACATTTACGTGTTGAATGAAATGAATGCGCTGGTCACAGGCAATGTTAACCAGCCTTCACATTGAGCAACAATTGAAAAAGATCTGGATTCATTTGAAGAGAGCTATTTAGTTAGTTAAATATGCTGAGCTACATGAGAATATTCAATCAATGCTGTTGAATGACAGTGAAAAGCAGGTTTAAAAGTTTGACCGAAATTTTAACGTGTTTATTGCTTTTAGAGAAATCACTAAAAAACATAACAGAAAATATGGCGGTATTTGAAAGCACACCGTAAGCATGAACAAACACTGTGTGTAAACGGTATTTTCGGTATATCGCCCATGCCTACTGGGTAACGTTAGCTAGCTAGCTAATACTGAAGAGTAAAGAAGCATGTACATTCTTTGCTAATTCTACAGACAATAGCTGGCTAGCTAATGAGCAAGACAAAACAACTTGTGTTTTCCGTGTCATGCTGATGCTCTAATCCTAACCAGGCTCAGCCTGGCTCCCCGAACGTGTACGATGGTGGCCAAAGCCGCACTCATCCCCCTGAGAGACAAAGGCATGAGAATTATGAACTACATAGACGATCTTCTGATTCGGTCAGACTCCCCAAATCAAGCATTGGAGAATACAGCTATGATGGTGGCTCACCTTCAGAAACTGGTTCACCTTCAGAAGCTGGGATTCTCATAAATGTCGCAAAAAGCACACTTTTCTCGAGCCAGGAAATCATGTTCCTAGGCCTGGGACTAAATTCTCTGTCATTCAGAGAATATGTGGGAGAGCACAGGGCAAAGGCGTTTCACTCATGCCTGGGGCCCTTTAGCCTAGGTCACAAAGTGCGCTACAGGGCATCAAACCTTTGGGTTTGATGACATCCATGATAGGGGTCATACCGCTCGGCCTGTTATTTATGAGGGACTTTCAGAGATGGGTTTTCTACCTTTGCCTGGATGCGTCCCATTGAGAGCATTGCAACAGACAGGTGGTGGTGGTGTCTCCCTCTTGCATGGGGGCTCTCCTGGGGGCCCCTCCCCTTCACAGGCTCTAGGGGAGGTGTGGCATCCACAGATGGAAAGAAGCGCACTCACGTCCGCCAAATTTCTAATTGGTTGTGATTTATAAAGGGAAATCGGCGCATGACTTGCCATTTTTGCCTTTTGTATGCATGTACACTTTTGGTATGGATCCTACACATTGTTTTATAATTGAGACCCCTGGGCATCAACCTTATTAGCTAGATTGTTTTTCTTGGCCTTCTTAACTGGGGGAGAGTTAGAATTGCCTATCTGTCTCTGTTTAATGTCACTGGCAGTTGCATTTGTTGCAATACCAGAGGGAGGCAAAGCATTCTCTGCCCCAGCCAGTCTGGCTGTTTTTAACGGATGTGGCACGTAGTAGGATGTGGCAGCCAATGTTCAAGGCGAAACCACCTTGTCAGCACATGTAGCTGCAGCTACTGCTTGAGCGGGAGCTCTCCAAGTAGCCTAACATGAGTAATAAGTAAATTAGCCAAAGGTTAACCTAGCAAATAAAGTAGCCTCGTTGCAGCGTGCAAATACACAGAAGCAACTAGTTAGCGACTCAATGGTCCGAAGACAGTCACTATAGGGCTTTTATAGAGGGGGTGTATTTGCCCACGCCATTCCAGGTCACAGATATAATTACTCGACCACACATGTACAAGATAGATAATAATATCAAGTTTTAAGCACGGCCTCTGGAGGTCAGTAAGAATAAATAGAACTTAGATTAGATTGACTTGGAAAACAAGTTGTCAAATTGTGACCTGATTGACAACACCTTTTGACGAATGGAGCAAACTCGTGGTGAAATTTAAATCAACTTTAGTTTGACTGACTTTGCAAACAAGTCGTGATGAGAAATACCACATATGTTGATGAGATTAAACCAAGCACGACTGAGACCAAAACATGCAACAAACGTCCTAAAATGAACACCATATTAGCATCCCTTCCAAGGTCTTAAAAAGCCCCTAACTATAGCGTAATTAGCTAAGAGATGAGGACAGAGGAGGTCTACAAAGTTCAGTCTGGGTCTGCAATTGTAAGTCATTTTAGCTCAGTTCTACTCTGGCACCCACCTGGAAAAGAGCAACCTTGCTGACAATGGAGTAGTTGACATCTACAGCAATGTCCAGACGCATCTTGTCTGGCAGCTGGATAAGAAGCTCCTGCTCATCTGTGAAGAGAAACATAGTAATTAGTAATTTAGACAAAGACAAAATAAAAATAAACAGCACAATGTTTTGCACAATACATGCTTTGAAAGGCACTTAATAAAGTTTAGATTACACTACCTTACCTCAGTTTACATTTGTGTGTACCAAAACTAATCTAAACGTCTTTACAATATTTTTGACAACCTTGAAGGGTGCAGTATTTAATTTTTGGTAGTTTTACTTTTTGCAAGAATTCTAAATCACAACAGTCCAAAAGGCCAAGCTCCTTAGTCTCTAAATCATCCTATTCCTTTCCTACGTCACTTCAAAGGGTGTTTACACATGCCTTCGTGCTAAGACATTCTCAGTAGCTAGGTAACGCTAGGTCAAAATGCTCCCACAGCTGTGCTTTTGCCTCAAGGTGATTGACAGGCATGTAGCCACACCTCCTTTCAACAACTGTCCTGATTGGTTAGTGATTGCCGGGCTTCCAAAGATTTTGAGAGGCTGAATACAGGGCCTAGGGTGCAGATAGAGCACATCTTCTCTTAGAGAATTTGATTTCCTGATATGATACAGGTAAGTAATAAACAAGAATCCTTAAAAAGAAATTGCTATAAACTTCATACTGCACTAAATAACTGACTAACCAAACAAACAGTGTGCTCTTGTGCTTTCTCTACATCTCTTCACTGATATTATATATTTGGAGGGAACAGTGTCAAGTTGCTATTGCTAAGGCTACCATAAAGGGGAAAAGAGATGACCGTGAATGAAACAAAACCAGGGGTGCGCGGGGCACATCCTAGCGCGGGGTTAAATGCAACACAGACTTTTAACGTGGTTGCACAGGGTGGAGCAGGGTGTGCTTCCTGTCAATTTACCACATTGCCAACGGTATGCGTTGGAGGCGTTTTCATGGAGATCTGGAACAAAGAGTGTTTTGATGGCATGTAAAGTACATTTCTTTATCGTACTTGTTTTTTGATTACTGAGCTGCTTGTGTAAGTCACTGAATCCAACCTTATATTATCTTAACCTTCTTGTCAAAGAAAGTGTTAGATATGTTTGAGAAAAACTACATGGTGGGGTTAGTTGTAAAACAGTGTTACAACTAAGCCTCCTATATTGTACAACGATAATGAAATAAAAACAACTAATTCTTGGTACAAGTAAACAGAGATTGTCCAAAGGAACCCCTTTGGAACAACGCAAATTAGTGATAGAACAGATACATAAGCAAGAGGAAGCAGTAAGGAGCGCTAAAACGGTCTCACAAGCCAAACAAGGGCAATGGATGAACTGGGAAAGTGTAGAGCAGAGGAAAATTACCTGGAAAGACTTGTGGGGAATGGAATCCACAAGAATTAGCTTCATTGTTAGGGTAACCTACTTTGTACTGCCAACACCAACAAATAGCCAATGGGTAGGTGAGGATCCAACAAGCCCCCTCTGTGGCGGGACGGCTAATCTCAAACACATAATGGCTGGGAGCAGGATGAGCCTTACTCAAGGAAGATACACATGGCGCCACAATCAAGTACTAAAATGCTTGGCGAAAGCAATAGAGCATAGGCGCTCAACAGTTAATGCCCTGCCAACTGGAGTGGAGGGTGACATGCACCACATTCGCTTTGTCAGGGAGGGAGTTCCGGGAAAGAAGAGATAAAGGACAAAACAAAGCTCAGGGCAGCTGAGGAGAGCATGTGATTGGAAACTGCTTGCTGATGTCGGCCAACAACTGAGAGTCCCATCGGAGACTGCAACAACCAACGTAAGACCAGACTTATTACTTTGGTCCAACACACAGCAAATTGTTTATTTTATAGAGCTAACAGTCCCGTGGGAAGAAGCAATAAACGAGACAAGAAAGAAACTCCGATATAGCGATTTAGCAGCTGAGGCAGAACAGCGAGGTTTGAGAACAAAGGTGTGTCCTGTGGAAGTTGGATGCCGTGGATTTGTGGCAATATCAACAACCAAACTACTTAAGGAGTTAGGGATCTGCAGCAAAGATTTGCGCCAGACCATAAAAGCTATATCAGATATAGCAGAAAGAAGTAGCCAGTGGCTGTGGCTGAAAAGGAAGGATCCTATTGGCCACAAAAGTAAAGAACATTATGTTGAAAAACCAAGAAGTGGTTTAATCTCAGGACAAAGGTATAAAAGGTAAGTCTTCCCGCAGAGCGTCATTTATCAAGCCTGCAGGAACAGAGTAGGGAAAGATTCTTCTTTCAGGTGGTAAGTATCCCTGCAGAGTTGGCATTGAAAGCCTGCAGGAATAGGAATTAGGGATAGGTATAGGGATATCTCTCAGTTTAATAAACAACAGTTTTTTAGTTTTTTTTTTAAATCTGGCCGAGAGCGGATATAGAGATGTCATTGCTCACCGTTAAGCCTTCTGGAGATGTCGTGGGCTCAAATTCACGAAACATCTGGGATGGAGGGTGCCCACTTGAAAATCCCAATGACATATCTGCTCTCAACTCAAGTCCATTCTAAAATATTGTCTTTTGAAGTGCTCATCATGGAGTATGGCATAATGGACATTATAACATCCTATCCTGTGTATACTGAAATGACCGCAACTCTTTTTTTCACAGAATGAGACATCAAAAAGGAAAACATTGAACATTGTCCATTAGGAAGCCGTGACTTGGATAATTTAGCAAAGCCTTGATAATTATTAATTCCATATTTTTGTCTGGTATTGAACTTGACCTGTTTAACTGAGTTATTGTGGATAAAAATACATTTCTTAATGTTTGACACAGTCTCTTGTTAATATTCATTTATAATGACATGTGGCTCTAGGTAGACAGCTAGATATCAACATGGATGGAAATACACGGACATATAGAAAAAAATCTAGATCTAAAAAAGATCTATCCATATGTATCGACACGTATCGATATATCCATCCATGATAGATGTGTGGATAACTATCATAGCTGTCCATAAACAGAATCCACCTATAGTTTATGAATATAATTGCATTGCATTCAAACAAACTTTTCTAGCAGGTGTTACAACTAACCCTGTGTCGGCTACAATTAACCTTGCCCATGGGGTAAATTGTAACATTTAACTTCCCCACTTTTCGTTGCAATTGTACAAGAATGGTAAGACCAATACACAAACTTCAAGTTTTAATTTGTAACAGAGATGTGTTTGTTGCTTTTGTAAAAACATGATTAATCTAACTAAAATATTTTCTTTTATATTTAGCCAAAACCAAAATGTGCTAGGTTGTGCCCCCCCTCCCCTACTATTTAAATAGATTAAGCAAACACGACCAATGAAAGCTATTTCCGGCAGTCGACGATTCAAAATGCGATATTCATAAGCAGTGGGGCAATATGGCTGCATCATTCAATTGGTCACACTTAAAGTTGCGATGGTGTGCACGGCTTTGCAAAATCACAGCGAGCTGCTCGATAAATGTTTTTGAGACGCTGTAGGGCCGTTGCAAAATGCTTGTATGACAACAAGGAAGTTGTGAAAACGTCATGATTTCAACAGCACTGTTCTACCCATACCTTACAAATTTTTTCAACAGACATATTAAAAAAATATACTATAATGTAACAAAAGACTAAAAGTAATCTCCTACACATGAGCCAACTTGCTTATGATTTCAGCTGAAAAAAAAAGTTATGTTTGGTTACTCTTTATGACTCAATCTCCAACAATGAGAGCAACAAATATTTCTACTAAAGCTCAATAGGAACCAAATATTTAAATTAAACTAAAACTAATAGATATTTATTAAAAAGACTGAATAGTCTAAAGACTAGATCAACATTTAACACGGCATATATTTTTTACAATGCCCTACTTTTGACAGAAACATATCCCTAAGGATACCTCCTTACCCAGCATGCCTTGTGACTGCAAAGTATAGTTGTACCAGGTTTTGACCCGGTTCTGGACGTCCTTAGGTATCCGGTAGGAGGCCATGTATTTCACAGTGTTGTCCATGCAGGTTCGGTAGTACGTCTGGCTGGCTGTGGCAGCACCAACTACGTCACGCATCTGAGTAACAACCAGTGCAAACAAAATTATTATGTGTTCTTAAGAATAGGCTCATGAACACGCTTATTGTTAGATTATAAGCACTGTCAACTCTGTCATTATTACACTTTTAGAAAGCTTTATTAAAAGGTTAAAAAAACTATTATTCTTTAATTAGCAGTTAACTATGCTTTTTTTGCAGCTAACGAATCTAAAGTGAGAACAATGCCTTATTAATAAATCCTTTATTATGCACTTATTCCAGATGAGGATCTGTGATAAGCATAGTAAACTGTAAATGAGTTAGGTTAGCATCGGCACAACGGCATGACACTGCAAAAATACAAGCTGTTTTGTCTTGCACATTAGATACTGTTACAACCTCCCCTCCGTGATGGTAATGCTAGGAGTATGGAGAGGAGCGCAGCAGCCCGCGTTCGTAATTGTGGGATGTTCAGTGAGTGATTTGAATGTTGGGAACCGGTATATAAGTAAAAGCCCCAAGGTGGGGAGGTATTTATTGTGCAGACAAAATGATATAACAACAACTGTGACAGTACAACAATCATGAACCCGACCAATGTACTGGAGAAGAGCAACACGAGCAGATTGTCAAATCAAAGAAACAAAACTACAGGCCCTAACTGTCCTACTCCTAAACTGCCTACAAACACTCTACAACTGCAAATTAACTGAATACTACATAAAGGGGTGACAACTGCTCGTTCCTAAACTAGTGTATATAGACAGCAAGTTACCCACGTAATGCAGTGTAAACCCACGGTGATCTTACCTAGCTCTTCTCTGTGATAGAATGGACAAATAAAAACAGTACAGTGTGCTGGTCAAACATTATAGGGATCAACATAAACACTGTATAGGATTCAGAGCGGGACGGTAGGGACATGTCCCTACCAATGCCAAGGGACAACTGAATTGTCCCTACCAATAATCTAGTACACTGCTTTGTGTAGTAAGTCATTTTATCCACTCCAGTGACCCCACAAAAGGTTATCAGTAAACGTTGCTGACGTTTCCTCTCCCACCTCCACCTAAATAAATCGTTAATTTGTTTGGTTTAGCAGAGAATCGCTCACCTAAATCGTGCAACAGTCTGATGTTGCACACCCATGGCAATAAAAAAAGCGGACAAGGAGGACAACCTGGACAGGCATGCGATATGTGAGCTTGTGGTCAGCGCAACATATTGTTTACATTTATAAATCTTATAATCACATTATGAAAGTACAAAGCAGTATATTACATTACTAGTAGCCTATCGTTCTAATTTATTGCCAGCCAACTTACAAACTATTTTGAACTAGCCAGCCTGCTAACGTTAGAGACCGGGGCCGACTCTAGCCTGCCATGAAGCGGACTAGCAGCCAGAAGATTGCCGGTCCGAATTCCAGGACAGACGATGCAATTCAACTTTTTTTTATGCAAATGACCCAAAACTTCACTGCAGCTAGTGCCACTGCATCTGCAGGCACTTTCAGAAAAAGCCAGCCAATTTAGCCAGCCCTTACGTTTTTTAGTTTATATAATTCTGTGCTTATAAGACAATCTTAAGATAGTTTCCTTTCAGTCCCCCCTGCCACCACCCAACAGTGGTTACAGAACTAGAAAATGCATTTCCCTGCGCAAAAGCAATGTGATGCGTCGCAGTTATTGGAGTGACCGCCTTAGCGCGCAGAACCTGCTCCTGCAGCACAAGCAGACTGCGATCCAGACCCTGTTTGTTGACAAGGGGCACTTACTACTGGTAGGTTGGCAGTGCCGCTTCATCATAATATAATGTTGGACACATTCGATGATGAAGTACTAACGTTTGGGTTTACTTTTTAACAAGGTCAGGCTTTCACTGACGATAAATTCCACATAACCCTGCCATAGTTCAAGCTCGAGCACTGTGGTTGGGTCCTACTCTACCATGCACTTAACGGTGAGGTAGTCATTAATGAGTACAGTGTTCATAGTCACAATGTAAAACAGCTAAACAGTTTACAGATACACCGATAAACACTTAGCAAGAGCATTACGCATTATGGGCAGGCATAGAGAAACAAGCGGTAGTGAAAGAAGTGACAAGCAGTTTTCAAACTAATTTGGTCTTCGCATCACTGACACATCACATAATTACTAGTGATGGTTTGGCTTGTAGATAACTGTCCTTCCCGTAAACATCTGTAGGCCAATTCGTCCAACTTGACAGATGTTTACGGGAAGGACAGACAGCTTGTACTTTAATACACTCAGTTCCCCTTTCGCTTGAAATCTTCGCCCACCGTCTGTCCGTTCAGTTTTGTATTTTGTAGAGCTGTCTGACAAACTGAGCAGAATCAGCTACGCCTATTTAGTGACACCAAATTAAAACACAACATTGAAAGAAAAACTAACACGACTCAAGATCCTTACATAAAGTTCAACAGACATTTATGTAGGAATGTAGGAACGGTACAATGACCTGAAATGATGAATTGTGCCGCTGAACTGTAGGCCTAAAGGAAAATCAACTGAAACTTAGATACACGGACCCATACTGTAACAAGTGTTCCATTGGCCTAAGTTTACCTTAAACAAACAAAATTAGAAACTTATCAATATACACAATACAGCTAAAACGCAAGTGTTATCTAACCCCGTGTAGCCTTTATGTTTCATTCACACTAGTCATTAGCCCCTTAGCCCTGTTAGACAATGAAAACATATGAGAGTAGGCCACTTACAATTACTGCTGTTAATAAGTACAGAGTCTGTGAGAAATGAAGTCCCGTTGCCAGTACTAGTATGACAAATGTGCGCAGCTGATGAACGGTTTTCCCCAGGCGTGGTTTACTATACCCATTAATTTCAATAGGGGCAAAAACCGATTAAAAATTATAATTAAAAATATAACATGTGAACCAATCACTTAGCAAATACAAGCGCACTGCACACCATAACCCAAGACATGTTGGCATGGGAATGGAATCGATAGGGTCAAAACTGCGGGCGTAGTTAGGGCGCCAAAATTTGGCCTAATATGAAGAAGAAGAATATGACTTCCAGATTACAATGTGTGTGCTTCATCACTGACGCATCACATAATTATGTCCCCATCAATGTCTAAACCAACCCTACGCCCCTACAGGTAGCAGTAAGACGACATTGCGGTCGATTGTCCCAGGAGGAAGCGCCAATGACACATCCGCATCCATTCCACTATTATATAATAAATCAATGGTCTTGTTCATTTGAGTAGAACATTTTACATGTTGACAAAACGTTGGTAGAAAAAGCAGATAGTTATCTTCAAGTCACCTGGCGTGACTCTCACACTTTCATGGCCTGTCACACTCTCACGCTACCAAGGCAAATCTCACGCCAAATCACTGTGACAGCAACAAAGAAGAAAACAGGCGAATATATTACCAAGGTTAATGTCTTTCTGGTTAAATCAAGCGAACAACGTTGACTATATATGTCAGGGCCAGGATCCTCCTGTGCATGTCTGAGGGAGGATCAGGACCAAGGACAGCTCCTGAGGCCACAGCACCTCAGTTCATTAGTGTTCTATTATTTTCACCTGTGTGTTGTTTGGTAATTGGTTTTCCCTGTGTCTCGTTTGCCCTTTATATAGCCCTGCTTGTTTGCCCATCCTTTGTCTGTCATTACGTTTGGTTCGTGTCCTAGTAAAGAGTTCTACCTTGTCCTTGACTACTCCGTGTTCCGTGTTGTTCTTTGAGAAGACGTACTGTCCTACCTGTTGGATTATGTCCGCTATTGGGTCGCAACCACCAGTGTGTTAGCCCCAGTCCTGACAGAATGACAGAACCACAAAGCGACCCAGCGGTCCTGAAGAAGCTTCAGCGCGCCTGTCGCCTTCAGGGGACGGCCATGGGCCGGCAGACCCGCCGGAGGGTGCTGGTCATGGGTGGTCAGCTGCGGGCGATTGGACGGATCGTGGACCAGCTGGCGGCGTCTCAGGCCGAGCTCCGGGCTATGGTACAGGCGGCACCTGCGCAGTCAACGGGGCCTCAGACGGACGCCTCGACCAGGGACGTTTCTCTCCCAGCACCGGAGAGATATGACGGTCATCCGGAGGGCTGTCGGGGGTTCCTGATGCAGTGCAACAGCGTCTTCCGGTGCCAGCCCAACGCTTTCAGGAGCGAGCAAACCCGGGTGGCTTACATCATGGCTCTGCTTACCGGCAGGGCTCTGACCTGGGCGACGGCGGTTTCGGAACATCCCACGCCGGCGCTCCACGACTCCCAACTCTTCATGCAGGAGTTTCGGGGGGTTTTTGACCACCGCCGTAGTGGCCATGAGGCGGCAACGACACTCCTGCGTCTACGGCAAGGGGCTAGGACCGTGGCGGACTATGCGGTGGAGTTTCGGATTCTGGCGGTGGACAGCCAGTGGACCGACGCGGAGTTAGTGCCGGTGTTCCAGAGGGGCCTCGTCGAGGAAATAAAGGACGAGCTGGCTGCTCGGGAGGACGTGGACGATCTGGAGAGTCTTATCCACCTGGCTCTCCGGATTGACCAACGGCTTCGAGAGCGATGAGCTCAGCGCCGTGCTACCGGCTTAACCGTTCCACCTCGGCCGGAGGAGGGGAAACGCACGCGCTCACCAGTCCTAGGGAGGGGACCGGTGGGTAGGTGCATCCTCTCAGCCTTACTGCCCTCTCGTTTGTCGCTGCCTGTGACTGTTTTCTGTGCAGGTAGGCGGCACACGGCCTCGGCTTTTATTGACTGTGGGGCTGCGGGCAATTTTATGGACGAGGCGTGGGCGACCAAGTGTGGGATTCCCCTGTGGCCATTGGAGCACCCATTGCCGGTGTATGCGTTGGACGGGCGTGCCCTGGGTACCGGGGCGGTTAGCCGCATCACGGGTCCTATCCAGCTACGCACGGTGCTTAACCACCAGGAGACCATCCAGCTGCACATTATTGACTCGCCCAGCCTCCCGATTATCCTCGGATACCCCTGGCTAGCACAGCACAATCCGCACCTTTGCTGGACCTCGGGGACGCTTTTGGCATGGGACCAGCGGTGTCAGGCTACCTGTCTTCGGGACCAGCCATGCCGGGACCAGCCAGAACGTTCGCCCCCGGCGGACTTATCCGTGGTGCCAGGTCGGTATCACGATTTAGGCGCGGTCTTCAGCAAGACACGCAGTAGCCGACTGCCCCCGCACCGGGAATTCGACTGCGCCATCGACCTCCTCCCGGGGACCATGCCACCTAGAGGGCGCCTGTTCGCCCTTTCCGCACCGGAACATCGGGCCATGGACAAGTATATAGAGGAGGCACTGGCGGCCGGGTTCATCCGCCCTTCCACGTCTCCAGCTGGGGCGGGGTTCTTTTTTGTGGACAAACAGAACGGGGACCTCCGCCCGTGCATCGACTACCGGGGGGTGAACAAAATCACGGTCAAGAACCGTACCCTCTTCCCCTCATGACCGGCGCGTTTGAGCGTCTCCAGGGGGCGTCGGTGTTCACTAAGTTGGACTTACGCAACGCCTACAACCTGGTGCGCATCCGCGCGGGCGACGAGTGGAAGACGGCTTTTAACACCCCCAATGGACATTATGAGTACCTGGTGATGCCGTTTGGCCTCACCAATGCCCCGGCGGTGTTCCAGGCGCTCATTAATCACGTGCTGAGGGACTTTCTGACCCATTTCGTGTATGTCTACCTGGATGACATCCTCATCTTCTCGGATTCGGAGGAGGAGCACTTCGCTCACGTCCGTGCCGTCCTCCAGCGCTTGCTTCAGCATCAGCTGTTTGTAAAACCGGAGAAGTGCGCGTTCCATGTCCGGCGGGTGGCGTTTCTGGGCTTCATCGTCTCCCAGGGCCGGCTCGAGATGGACCCCTCCAAGGTGTGTGCGGTCCGGGAGTGGCCCGTCCCTGCGTCCGTGAAGGACGTACAGCGCTTCCTCGGATTCGCCAACTTCTACCGGCGGTTCATCCGGGACTTCGGGACCCTGGCCTTACCCCTCACGGACCTCACCAGGAAGACGGAGGGGCGCTTCGTGCTGACCGCAGCCGCCAGGGGGGCTTTCGATGTCCTTAGGCGTCGCTTCACCTCGGCCCCCATCCTGCAGCTGCCCGATCCGGCCCATCCGTTCGTGGTGGAGGTCGACGCTTCCGAACTGGGGGCGGGGGCGGTCCTGTCACAGCGTGGTCTTCCCGATGGGAAGCTTCGCCCCTGCGCCTTCTTCTCCCGTCGTTTCTCCTCGGCCGAGTGCAATTACGGCATCGGGGACCGAGAATTGCTCGCGGTCAAGCTGGCCCTGGAGGAATGGCGGCACTGGCTGGAGGGAGCGGCACACCCGGTGGTGGTCTGGACCGACCACAAGAACCTTGAGTTCGTCAGGGCGGCGAAGCGGCTCAATTCCCGGCAGGCAAGGTGGGCTCTGTTTTTTGAGCGCTTTGACCTGCTGATTACCTACCGGCCGGGGTCGAAGAACGGCAAGCCGGACGCCCTGTCACGGCTGCCGGGTCCCCCTCTCTCTCTGCCCCCGGGGATGATACCATCGTTCCGGCCTCCAGGATCGTGGCTCCGGTCCAGTGGGACGTCGTGGAGGAGGTCCGCAGGGCCGGCACCGGCGCCCACGTTCCTCCGGGGGGCCCTCAGCGCCTCTACGTGGTTCCTGGCCTGCGCTCGAAGGTCCTCACTTGGGCGCATGCTTCCCCGATGTCCTGTCATCCTGGGCGGAGGAGGACCTTGGAGTTGCTCCAGCGACGGTTCTGGTGGCCCAGCATGAGGAGGGACGGGGAGGACTACGTGGCTGCATGCACCACCTGCGCCCGGAACAAGACCCAGTCTACCCGTCCGGCGGGGCTGCTGCTTCCCCTACCGGTTCCCAGGCGTCCTTGGTCGCACATCTCCTGGACTTCGTAACCGGGCTGCCGCCGTCCCCAAGGGAACACCGCCATTCTGGTGGTGGTGGACCGGTTCTCCAAGACGGCACGCTTCATTCCTCTACCTAAGCTGCCGTCGGCCCCTGAGACTGCCCGGCTGGTCCTCCATCACGTGTTCCGGTTCCACGGCCTCCCCACGGACGTGGTCAGCGATCGGGGTCCCCAGTTTACCTCCAGGTTCTGGAGGGCTTTCTGCCGTCTGCTGGGGGCCACGGTGAGCCTGTCTTCTGGGTTCCACCCGCAGTCCAACGGGCAGACGGAGCGGGTGAACCAGGAGATGGAAACCAGCCTCCGCTGTCTGGTGTCCAGGAGTCCGTCTTCCTGGAGCCAGCAATTGATCTGGGCCGAGTTCGCGCACAACACCTTGCAGCACTCGGCCCTAGGTATGTCGCCCTTCGAATGCCTGTGTGGATATGCGGTCCCATTGTTTCCCGAGCAGGAGGAGGAAGTGGGGGTCCCGTCGGCTGAGGCATTCGTGAGCCGTTGCCGCCGGACGTGGCAGAGGGCCAGGACGGCTCTGATACATGCACGGGGGGCGATGGAGAAGCAGGCCAACCGCCGCCGCCGTCCCGGACCGACGTACCGGGTGGGGCAACGGGTCTGGTTGTCCACGAAGGATCTCCCGCTTCGGGGAGGGACTCCCAAGCTCCACCAGAGGTACGTCGGGCCGTTTAAAATCATCCAGAGGATCAACCCGGTGGCGGTCCGTCTCCAGCTCCCCAGGTCCCTGCCCGTGCACCCGGTGTTCCACATCTCTCGTCTCAAGCCACTGCTCGTCAGTACCCTGGTTCCATCTGAGACCCCTGCTCCGGCTCCCCGGTTCATCGATGGAGGAGTGGCGTACACCGTGAGGCGGATCATGGACACTCGCCTGGTCCGAGGTCGTCGGCAGTACCTGGTGGACTGGGAGGGCTACGGGCCGGAGGAACGGTCCTGGGAGCCTGCGGCCCAGATCCTGGACAAGAGTCTCATCTCGTCTTTTCTTTCCTCCAGGGCGCCTGCTGCTCGCGCCCGGTGTCGCGCTTCGGGGAGGGGGTCCTGTCAGGGCCAGGATCCTCCTGTGCATGTCTGAGGGAGGATCAGGACCAAGGACAGCTCCTGAGGCCACAGCACCTCAGTTCATTAGTGTTCTATTATTTTCACCTGTGTGTTGTTTGGTAATTGGTTTTCCCTGTGTCTCGTTTGCCCTTTATATAGCCCTGCTTGTTTGCCCATCCTTTGTCTGTCATTACGTTTGGTTCGTGTCCTAGTAAAGAGTTCTACCTTGTCCTTGACTACTCCGTGTTCCGTGTTGTTCTTTGAGAAGACGTACTGTCCTACCTGTTGGATTATGTCCGCTATTGGGTCGCAACCACCAGTGTGTTAGCCCCAGTCCTGACAATATAATAGCGGAGTATTGGAAAACCGGGTGTTTTATTTGGGTGTTTGCATCTATGCGTTGATTGGTGCGCGATGCTTATCTCTGTGTTTAGATTGGACCGCTCCAGTAAACTGGCTGCCTAGAATTGCCTCTACAAACATCTTCTTTGCTCTGTCACACCTGCATTTTAACTTAAATGCATATTAAAGTACTCTCTGATTGGTATTGTGGCAAGCCACGTTGTGCAGGTGAGGGGTTTTGGGGTTGGACTGAGGAATACCCGGAGAGCAGGGGTAAGGTGAGCACTTGTTTAATGATACAAAACGGTGGGGAAAAGGGAATGGGGGTAATAACGCAACAAAACTTCTTCCCGGACCGGGGTCTTCAATTGAGAGGCGGCGCCGAACTCCTCCTGGGTGAAAGAAAGGCAGAGAGGTAAATCAGGGGGTTAATTCAGTCGAGGGTGTGAGGGGCCAACCTGTCCGGGTTCCTTCTCTGGGGTTCCCCTTCTCCTGGGTTTGCGATCTTGTCTCCTTGACTTCTTGACGTGGTAGGTGCTCCTCGCTGTGTCATCAGCCTCTGGAGTCCTTCCTCTGGTAGCCAGCACCTAAAGCTTAAATGGATTGAGCTTAATTGATTACAGGTGGGGGGAGTGGCCAGGACCTAAGAAGGTGAAGGGGAATGTAGTGGCCTTCAATTATCTCTCCCAGCCTCAGCCTTCCCTTAAAGGGCCGGCACCCCCCTTTTCCCTCTTCTGTGGGGAACCTGCCATAGGCTGGGGCACCACATATTCCCCCCATCAGCTCCCAGCCCAGCCAGGGAGCTCCAGACCAGAGACACTCATGTTGACGGGACAGGGCATCCGCATTCCCCTGATCCTTTCCGGCCCTGTGCTCCACCTTGAAACAGAAGTCCTGCAGCTCCAGGAACCATCTGGTCACCCTGGCGCTCCGGTCCCTGTTGACTGACATCCATTTCAAGGGGGCATGATCAGTGACAAGAACAAATTTCCTTCCCAACAGGTAATATCTCAGCTTAGTGACTGCCCATTTAATGGCGAGGCATTCCTTCTCAACCGTGGAGTAATGCATCTCATGTTTGAGTAACTTGCGGCTGATGTAGGTGATGGGGTGTTCGGCTCCTCCCCTGACTTGAGACAAGACAGCACCCAGACCGGTCCCAGATGCGTCCGTCTGGAGTACAAAGGGTTGCTGGAAGTCAGGGGTGGTTAAAACGGGTTCCCTCCCAAGCGTTTGACGCAGGGACTCAAAGGCGTCTTCTGTCTCGGGGGTCCACTGGACCTGGTGGGGAAGCTTTGTCCTGGTTAAGTCATGGAGAGGAGCAGCTATGTCAGCAAAGTTAGGAATGAACTGGCGGTAGTAGCCCACCAGCCCGAGAAAGGTTTTTACCTGTTTCTTGGTTTGGGGCCGTGGCCAAACCGCGATGCTTTCCACCTTCTTCTCCTGGGGTTTAACATTCCCACGGCCGACGGTGTACCCCAGGTACTCTGCTTCCTCCATCGCTAGGTGGCACTTCCTGGGGTTAGCAGTCAATCCAGCCTCCCGCAACGCATCCAGGACCTGGGCTAGCCGTCGAAGGTGACTGGACCAATCCGCACTATGGACCACAATGTCGTCTAGGTAGGCGGCCGCGTACTCCCGATGGGGTCGAAGGACCTGGTTCATCATCCTCTGGAAGGTGGCAGGGGCCCCATGGAATCCAAAAGGGAGGACTCTGTACTGGTACAGCCCATCTGGTGTGGAGAATGCCGTTTTCTCTTTGGCTCTGTCGGTGACCTGCCAATATCCCTTGGTGAGGTCTAGAGTGCTGATGAACCGTGCCGGCCCCAGCCGCTCTATCAGCTCATCCACCCTAGGCATCGGATAGGCATCAAACTGAGTGATCTCATTCAACTTCCGGAAATCATTGCAGAACCGGAGGGAGTTGTCTGGTTTTGGGGCCAGAACGATGGGACTTGACCAGGAACTGTGGGATTCTTCGATAATCCCCAGCTCTAGCATTGTTCTTACCTCTTCCCGGATGGCTGCTCTGCGGGCCTCCGGGACCCGATAGGGACGCAGCCTAATCGTCTTCCCTGGCTCGGTCACTAGGTCGTGGGCCACCACGTTGGTCCGGCCTGGCAGCTCTGAGAACACGTCACGGTTCTGGGCCACCAATTCTCGTAGGGCCTGCCTCTGACTGGGGGAGAGTTCTGGTCCCATGGCGACCTCAGGGGGTACCTGCGGGGACAGCTGAGCAGAGAAGGCCCTTACCTCCGGCACCTCGCCTTCTCGCCACCGCTTCAAAAGGTTGACATGGTAGATTTGGTCGGCCTTGCGCCGTCCTGGCTGCTTCACCCTATAGTTCACGGGTCCCACCCTCTCCACTACTTCATAGGGCCCATGCCATTTGGCCAGGAACTTGCACTCACTGGTGGGTACTAGGACCATTACCTTATCGCCGGGGCTGGAATTCCCTCGCTTGGATCCCTCTGTTGTACACCCTAGCCTGTGCCTCCTGGGATCGACGCATGTGTTCCCTCATCATGGGCCAGATTTGAGCCATCCGGTGGTGCATCTGCTCCACATGTTCTACCACGGAGCGGTGCGGGGATGGCTGTTTCTCCCAGGCTTCCTTGGCCAGGTCTTGCATCCCTCTCGGTCTCCTGCCATACAATAACTCGAACGGGGAGAAGCCGGTGGAGCTCTGTGGCACCTCCCTGATAGAAAACAAGACATATGGCAGCAACTGGTCCCAGTTCTTCCCATCAGCGTCAATCATCTTTCTCAACATTTGCTTTAGAGTTTGATTAAACCGTTCTACCAACCCATCTGTCTGGGGATGATATACAGAGGTGCGTAACTGTTTCACCTTAAGCAGCTTGCACATTTCTTTCAGGACCTTGGACATGAAGCAGGAACCTTGATCAGTGAGGACCTCGTCGGCCATGCCCACTCGACTGAACAGAAGGAAGATTTCCCGGGCGACGGCTTTGGCAGTGGCAGTCCGTAGGGGTATTGCCTCCGGGTAGCGGGTTGCATAATCCAGGATGACCAGGATGTAGCGGTGTCCACGACTAGATTTCGGCAGGGGTCCCACAATGTCCATGCCAATCCTATGGAAGGGGGTCTCAATAATGGGCATGGGGATTAAAGGATTACGGTAAGACACTTTTGGGCTTGCTTTTTGACATTCCGGACAATGCTGGCAATACTGTTCCACCGCCTTCTTCACCCCTGGCCAATAGAACCTCCCAAGGATGCGCTCATAGGTCTTCTGTGTCCCTAGGTGTGCCCCTAGTAAATGGGTGTGTGAGCTAAGTACAGGACCTTCGATATGTATGGCTTGGGGACTAACAACTGCTTATGAACCTCCTCTCCCACCTTCACCACTCTATAGAGCAGCCCTTGGTGCACCATAAAATAGGGGAAAGTTAGTGCACTCACCCCATCTATTGGTTGGCTGTCCACTACCTTTACATCCTTCTTGGCCTGCTTAAGGTTCGGGTCCTGCCATTGGGTTGTTCCAAAGCGGCCATGGGTCCCCTCTCGGGCGTGGGAATTCTGAGAAGACCTCCCCTGATGAGGCCTCTTCAATGGCGGCTGGCTCTCCCCCCGGGTCCTCCGTGGCCGTGTCCGTGCCGCTTGACGGGCGTGGGACGGCCTCCTCGTCCGAGGACTCCGGGCCGGATGGCGCCTCTGGCGGCAGGGCGGCCCAAACTGGAGTGGGAGAGAGCGCTGCAGACGCCGTTTCCTCCGCTGCCCCCTGGTGGCGGGGTTTTGAGTGATGGGCCCCTCCTTCCAATAGCTGTCAAACACCGGGCAGTCCCGCCCTACCAGCACCGGAACCGGAAGGTCTTTGACCACCCCTACCCTCATGTGGTAAACCCCCCGGGGGGTTTGTATCTCCAGCTTAGCCGTAGGATAGCGTTTCGTGTCTCCATGGATGCAGGAAACCGAGATTAACCCCCCCTGAAGTTCCTGTGCAAATTCAGGTCGAACCAGGGTCACCATGCTGCCAGAGTCCAATAGGGCTTCCGTGTCTTTTTGGCCCACTTTTACAGGAAATGTAGGTGCCCCCCCGGTCCTGTGCGCCCAACAGGTCGTAAGGTAGTGGCACTGACCTGACGCACCAGCGGTTGGCATGGACTCTTCTCTCCCTGGGCAATTGCGAGACAGGTGGCCTTCCTGTCCACATGAAAAGCACCTCAAGGGGTCTCTTTGGGCTGCCGGCTGGTGCTGGCGAGGAGAACCAGGGTGGCGGGTGGGTCTGAGAGGGGGGCTCTGCTGAGGCTTCCTCCTGAGAACTTCCGTCCGGGTAGGGCGCAACAGCTCCTGTGTGACCTGGTGATTCTCCAACAAAGCCATTAATCCCTCTACAGAGTTGGGGCTGGTTTGGGCTGCGTACGTCTTGGCGTCTGGTGGGAGAGCCCGAATGCATCGGTCCAACACCACGCGATCCACGGCAGGGGGTCCCTCTCCAGCTGTAAGCCAGCCCCGGGTCAGACGCTCCAGGCTGGCGATCTGAGGCCTCACTGGCTGGCTCGGGTCAAAAGTCCAGGCGTGAAATCTCTGGGCCCGGGCTGGTAGACTGAAGCCATATCTCGCCAGGATAGCACCCCTCAGTCTCTGGTAATCCTCGGCGTCGGCAGGGGCCAAATCCCGGCAAAAAACGGACTGATAATTCCTCCCCATGTCCCCACAGGCCACTTCTCTCGAATAGGAACTCTCTCAAACAGCTCCAGGTAAGCTTCCACGTCGTCCTCCCCCGTCTGTTTGGTGAGGACCTGTCCGGGGGTGGCTCCCTTCTCTGGGTGCATCAGCACACTGCATAAGGCCGTCAGGGTGTCCTGGAGCGCCCCCATTCGTTCAGTCTGTAGGGTTTGAGCTTCCAGCAGGGCAGTGAGGGCAGCCTCCATAGCGCCTCCGGCAGTAGATTCCACCCCCAACAGTGCACGCGTCAACCTTGGCTATACCCGCATTCTCCACCATATGTGGCAAGCCACGTTGTGCAGGTGAGGGGTTTTGGGGTTGGACTGAGGAATACCCGGAGAGCAGGGGTAAGGTGAGCACTTGTTTAATGATACAAAACGGTGGGGAAAAGGGAATGGGGGTAATAACGCAACAAAACTTCTTCCCGGACCGGGGTCTTCAATTGAGAGGCGGCGCCGAACTCCTCCTGGGTGAAAGAGAGGCAGAGAGGTAAATCAGGGGGTTAATTCAGTCGAGGGTGTGAGGGGCCAACCTGTCCGGGTTCCTTCACTGGGGTTCCCCTTCTCCTGGGTTTGCGATCTTGTCTCCTTGACTTCTTGACGTGGTAGGTGCTCCTCGCTGTGTCATCAGCCTCTGGAGTCCTTCCTCTGGTAGCCAGCACCTAAAGCTTAAATGGATTGAGCTTAATTGATTACAGGTGGGGGGAGTGGCCAGGACCTAAGAAGGTGAAGGGGAATGTAGTGGCCTTCAATTATCTCTCCCAGCCTCAGCCTTCCCTTAAAGGGCCGGCACCCCCCTTTTCCCTCTTCTGTGGGGAACCTGCCATAGGCTGGGGCACCACAGTATGGACAGTTGCTCAAGCTTCAGCTGACAGCCTAGAAGGCGTTCAAGCAAGTCAGCCACACTACTAACCTGGCATTGACAAAGCAAGTTATGGGACAGCCATCAATCATGGATTTTTGGAATAATTAATATACAAACCCAGGGTGTTTTTTTAACCAACTTTAATAGCCTATTTGTTTAAAAAAAATTCTGTAAGTCGGTACATTAAAATGCTATGTAACCAGCTAGCTATCGTACGTTGAACGTTTAGTGCACAGAATCAACTGATTAAAGCGCGTGCGTGCGCTGCCGCACACGCACAATCTCACGCCAGCCAGGTTTCCAAAGTTGGCAACTCACTATGCCCTCCGTGACAGTTCTGAATCTCGGTCTAACCTCATAGTGTGAATCCATCTAATTCGATGTGATGGTTTTGTGCTTGGTTATTTAATTGTCGGAATGATCGAGTGCCGAACAGTTGCAGCTAGTTTGTTGTCAATTTGTTTTTCAGTGATCTGAGGTTGCTTATGATAACAATTAGCAAGTAGGGCTTCATTCCATGGTTGCTATGGCACCATAGTAGGCTGACTTAGCACAGTGGAGCTCATATTATTTAGTTTTTTCACACATTTTTTGTTTTCTTGCATGTTTGTATATATCGTTGATAGGAAGAGGTAGCTAATGTTTTGTGAAGCGGTATATTTTGTAGAATTTTATAATCTCGCCAATCAAGACACTACAGTTTTGGTTTAAATTATTTTATTTTATTTAACAGGGTTAACTGAGACCAGGTCTCTTTTTAGTGCCGTGTTTATAAGCAGGATATATACCTTACAACAAAACGTTTTATAAAATAATAAATGAAAAAAAGGAAAAGCAAAAAAAAAAATAGAAATATACAAATAGACAACCGAAATATTTAGGTTACAACCAAAACAAGAACACTCTTCAACTCCCAAATCCTCCAATAAAAGTGTAAATTGTTCAACAAAACCAAACTGCTCTAATTTCAATTCCTGTTGCATCTTGTCCCCATTATCCGAGGCAAAAAAAATTAAAGCTGATTACCCAATTCTGTTTTCACTTTGGGGCTTTCAAGTGTGAAATAGTCCTGTGAGCATGTCCTATGACCAGTGTTGGACAAGTTACTCAGGATTTATAATAAGTTACTATTTACATATTACTCCTTTAAAAACTTTACTTTAATTTTTTTTTTTAAACTTTAAAAATTACTTGGTATCAAAAGTAATTAGTTACGTTACACGTTACATCACTATATTACTTTCCCTAGTCCACAACAGCTAGCCTAAACAATCAGCCAAACAGCTTAACTGCAAACACTGCAGCCTCTCAAATCTGATAGTTTACAGTATACTATATGTAGGCTATATATTTAAACATATATAAAACATTTGAGAAATATAGTTGATTCAGAGTCTCAACCCCATACCTCCCTGACCTCACATAGTCCATTACTTCAACATATTGAAGAGGTAAATTACAACGATATCTCTGTTAATTTTGCCCTGATGAATTAAGATGAGACGAAATAGCTGGCTCTGTTCAGGCAGACAACCTAGATCAAAGTTAAAGACTTAAGGCATTGGTTGTTTTCAGTTTTAACCATTAATTTAATTAATAACAAATTCTCACTGCCTTCATGCATCATTCTCATTGATGATCATTTTCCCCTGCTCTGTGTATGTCTGCGCTGTTTTGAGCAAATGGCAGGCTATTCCAGTATAATTTGAACAAGCTAACGTAACCTTGTGTGAACTCCAAATCTAGCTAAAAACCTGCAGTGTCGGCGAGGTAATGTTAAATGTCAATTATATGTTGATTGATTCTATAAATATACTGTATACAGTAAGGATGGGATGTTGTTGACCTCAACTGACAAGGTGATTGGGAGGTGGAAGGAGCACTTTGAGGAACTCCTGAACCCGACAAACCCACCCTACATAGTAGAGACAGGGCTGGAGGATGATGGGGGATCAGCATCAATCTCCCTGGCGGAGGTCACTGAGGTAGTCAAACAACTCCATAGTGGCAAAGCCCCAGGGGTTGATGAGATCCGCCCAGAAATGCTGAAGGCTCTGGGTGTTGAGGGACTGTCATGGATGACACGTCTCATCAACATTGCGTGGAAGTCGGGGACAGTACCTAAGGAGTGGCAGACCGGGGTGGTGGTTCCCCTGTTCAAAAAGGGGGACCGGAGAGTGTGTGCCAACTACAGAGGCATCACATTACTCAGCCTCCCCGGGAAAGTATACTCCAGGGTGCTGGAAAGGAGGGTTCGACCGATAGTCGAACCTCGGATTGAGGAGGAACAATGCGGTTTCCGGCCTGGTCGTGGAACAACGGACCAGCTTTTTACCCTCGCGAGGATCTTTGAGGGGGCCTGGGAGTATGCAAATCCGGTCTACACGTGTTTTGTGGATTTGGAGAAGGCGTATGATCGGGTTCCCCGGGAGATACTGTGGGAGGTGCTGCGAGAGTATGGGGTGAGGGGGTCTCTACTCAGAGCCATCCAATCTCTGTACTCCCAAAGCGAGAGCCTTGTCCGGGTCTGCGGCAGTAAGTCGGACTCGTTTCCGGTGAGGGTTGGCCTCCTCCATGGCTGCGCTTTGTCACCTATCCTGTTTGTGGTATTCTTGGACAGGATCTCACGGCGTAGCCGTGGGGGAGGGGGGCTGCGGGTTGGTGGGCAGAGGATTGCATCACTGCTTTTTGCAGATGATGTGGTCCTGATGGCATCATCGGTCTGCGACCTGCAGCACTCATTGGATCGGTTCGCAGCTGAGTGTGAAGCGGCTGGGATGAGGATCAGCAGCTCCAAATCTAAGGCCATGGTTCTCAGCAGGAAACCGATGGATTGTCTACTCCAGGTAGGGAATGAGTCTTTACCCCAAGTGAAAGAGTTCAAGTATCTTGGGGTCTTGTTCTCGAGTGAGGGTAAAATGGAACGAGAGATGGGCCGGAGAATTGGAGCAGCGGGTGCGGTGTTGCAGTCGCTCTATCGCACCATTGTGACGAAGAGAGAGCTGAGCCAGAAGGCAAAGCTCTCAATCTACCGGTTTATCTTCGTTCCTACTCTCACCTATGGTCATGAAGGGTGGGTCATGACCGAAAGAACGAGATCGCGGATACAAGCGGCGGAAATGAGTTTCCTCCGGAGGGTGGCTGGCATCTCCCTTAGGGATAGGGTGAGAAGTTCAGCCATTCGTGAGGGACTCGGAGTAGAGCCGCTGCTTCTTTGCGTAGAAAGGAGCCAGTTGAGGTGGTTCGGGCATCTAGTAAGGATGCCACCTGGGCGCCTCCCTACCCTGACCTACTGCGCGTAAAACGTCATCTAAAATTTTTTTGCATTTTTTTGAATGAATTATTGCAATGCAGTAACTCAGCATTACTTAAATTAGTAATAGTAATATAATTACTGTTTTGGAATCTGTAATCAAATCAATTTTATTTGTATAGCACATTTCATACACAGAGGCAATTCAATGTGCTTTACCCAAGGCAAGCAGAAAAACATACAAGGAAGATAACAAAATATCATTAAAAGAAAGGAAATAAAACGAGAAAATTTAATTACTAAGTGACAAAACTCCCATGGGATGAAGTATTCCCACTAATATGCAATAGAGAACAAATACGTTTTCAATCTAGATTTAAAAGTAGTGAGGCTTGGAGCGAGTCTCAGATCTTCTGTAAGTTGATTCCAGCTATTTGCTGCATAGTAGCTAAACGCTGCTTCGCCTTTTTTGGTTTTAACTCTGGGGACGGATAGCAGACCTGTTCCGGATGACCTGAGGGGTCTAGACGGTTCAAACTGTATAATTAGCATGTCGGTAATGTATTTTGGGCCCAAATTGTGTAGTGACTTGTAGGTGAGCAACAGTATTTTAAAGTCAATTTTCTGACACACAGGGAGCCAGTGCAGTGATTTCAGAATTGGTGTAATATGCTCATGTTTTTTGGTCTTCGTTAAAAGTCTGGCAGCAGCATTCTGAACAAGTTGCAGACGTCTCAGCGTTTTTTTAGGAATACCCGAGAGAAGACCATTACAGTAGTCTAGCCTACTGGTAATAAATGCATGAATAATTTTTCCTCTGATACCCCTTTTCCACCAAGCAAGTTTCAATGCTGGTTCGGAGCCAGAGCCAAATTTTAAACCCGTTATTTGTTTTTCCATCGCCAAGAAGCCGGCTCTCGGCCCAAAAAACGGGTTCCAAGCTGGCTCAAACTCTTTGCTGGTCTTAGACCAAGCACCACTTTTAGTCCTGCCTATAATCGATTTTGATTGGCCGGCTGACAAAGTGACATTGATGAGTGCTGCACTTTAGTAAAAGTTAAACTGTTTTCCACATCTGATAGGCTACATGAAGTGTTCTGCCAAAAATGAAAAAGTGCAAGGGGGCGTCGCTTTGAAAAAGGAGCACTCCAGGCACGTCTTTAAATAAATAAAGAACAGGGAAAAGGCACTGGAAGTTGAAAAAGTGATTTCAGTTGACTAGAGTGGCTAGCTAATGGCTAGTCCGCCATTGCTGTTGTGCATTGAAGTTGAGCCTTGCGTTGCTGCGAAAGCAGTGACGTATACTGACATAATGACGTGGTTCTCTAGCGCGTGGAAAAGCAAACGGTTCTTCTAAGGCTCGCAAATTGAACCGAGGGTGAACTGGCTCTAGCACTGGCACGCAACTGGCTCTAGGATCGTTTTGGTGGAAATGGGGTTTGAGTCTGGCTATATTTTTGAGGTGTAAATATGCAGATTTTATTACCAAGTTGATATGGCTGGTGAAATTTAGGTCTGAGTCAATGATGACACCAAGATTTCTAGCTTGGTCCTTAGTTTGCAGAGACATGGGCTGTGTTCGGAATTGCCTACTTAAATACTATCTACTCGTGTAGAGTCAGTACATACTGCATACTGACTACTTAAACCGAAATCTAGTATACTACTTTTTTTTGACAAAGATTCGATTATATTGTTAGTATACTCAACTGGAACATGTGACCAAAACCACGCCTTTTTGTAATGCTGTCAAAGCTAGACGGGAATTGCCGAATTGCATTTTGGGGCGTGAAGCATCGTGTAGTAACCTCTCCCGGGTACTCAACATTTCCTCAAATTTGAGTATGTTATCCGGGAACTTTTTCCGTACTCAAATTTCACATACTATGTATTGTTGGCAAATTGCCTACTCATTTTCAGTCAAATTTAGTATGTTAAGTATGCATAGTAGGCGATTCCAAACACAGCCATGGACTCAAGGTGTGTGCTAACTTTTAGCCTTTCCTCTTTAGCACCAAAGACAATCAGCTCAGTTTTTTCCTTATTTAGCTGAAGGAGGTTCTGGCACATCCAGTCATTGACTTGCTCAATGCACTGACAGTAATTCTACAGCCCTGTGGTCATTTGGGGAAAAAGCTATGTATATTTAAGTGTCGTCTGCATAACTGTTGTAGGCGATATTGTTATTACGCATAATTTGACCTAGCGGGAGCATGAACAGGTTGAACAGAGAAGGCCCCGAAATTGACCCCTGGGGGACTCCGCATGTGAAGTTAGTGAGCTCAGATACGTAATTGCCAATGGACACAAAGTAGTTCCTGTTTTCTAGATACGACTTAAACCAGTTTAAGACCGTTCCAGATAGTCCAACCCACTTTTCCAATCTTTCTAAAACAGTATCAAAAGCAGGGCTAAGATCCAATAACACCAAAATGGAAATCTTGTCTGCGTCAGTGTTTAAACGGATGTAATTTTAAACCTTAATGAGGGCAGTTTCAGTGCTATGAAGTAGTTGGAATCCTGATTGGAAGGTGTCATAGCACCCAGTAGTGACTAAGAAGTCATTTAGCTGTTGTAAAACAACTTTCTCGATGATTTTACTTATAAATTGCAAGTTTGAAATAGGTCTGTGGTTGCTAACTATTGAAGCATATACTATTGGGGCTGCATGCATATACACAACATAACCATAATCCATGACTGACAAGAGAGTAGATTTTACAATTGTCTTTCTGTTTTCAAGTGAAAAGCATGATCCTATTCTATATAGCGCTCCAAGTCTGATCCTCACCTTCTTTTTGAGTTCAAGCACATGCATCTAGTGAAATTCCCAAGCATTTGTAAACTACAACACGCTCAATCGTGGGCCCATTAAGGGAGCAAAAGTTATATGTCTTATAATCTAACTTTCTGGCCCTTGAGAAAAGCATATATTTAGTTTTTGACTCATAAAGGAGTAATCTTAGGGAATTTCTGTACACAATGAAATATCCTTGTCAGGTTTGACATTGCCTGTTCCATGGATGGAGCACAGGAATAAAGAATGGTATACAGAGGCACATATATCATTATATAAAGTGTAAATAATGTAGGACCTAAAACTGAACCTTGTGACCCCTACCACTTTTCTGATTACCTAAAATTGTCCCCACCAGCTTATTTTATTTTAATTGCATATGCGTTTTAAATAAAACTATTTCCATTGGCTCTATAAAGGGTTTCACGTTACCACTATGTGTAGAAAAATTTAGTTTTTATTGGTGTTCGTTCGCTTTGGTCCCGCCACAGTGATGTGATTGCTAGAGTGAATTTTGGACACAGTACTTAGGGGGAGAGCTCGCTGAAGCAGGCTGTCTGTCACAGCTGCAGGTGCATTACCTTCTGTGATCATAACATTATTGTACCAGTATCAAATTAAACACGTAACTTTGATTGTTCAGTGATATAAAAAGACACCGTCTGATGTTCTGGGTATAGACCAGGAATTGTTTTAGTCTTGCTAACTTTAACACTGTATGAACAAGAAGTTAAATCTATAGCCTACTTAGCTAACATTAACAGATAACGTAGTTAGCTAGCAAACTAAATGTAAGTGGTGTGCTGTAGTGTGATTTGTGCTATTCATGTGACTTGTGTAACAACCATTCCCGTTCTTCTCTTGTTGGCATTATACCTGTTGGCAAAATCCAAATGTTGTTGGATGTCTGTGCTAGTCATGGATTGTCCATAACAAACACCATGTTCGAGCATAGGGAGGTTCATAAGTGTACCTGGAACCAGAACACCCTAGGCCGCAGATCGATGATCGACTTTATGGTCGTATCGTCAGACCTGCGGCCGTATGTCTTTGACACTCGGATAAAGAGAGGAGCTGAGCTGTCAACGGATCACCACCTGGTGGTGAGTTGGATCAGATGGTGGGGGAGGCTGCCGGACAGACCCGGTAAACCCAAACGTGTAGTGAGGGTGAATTGGGAACGTATGGCTGAGGCCCCTGTCCGTGGGGTCTTCAACTCCCACCTCCGGAAGAACTTCTCGTGCATCCTGGGGGAGGTTGGGAACATTGATTCCGAGTGGGCCATGTTCAAAACCTCCATTGTGAAAGCAGCTGCTAGGAGTTGTGGTCAGAAGTTTGTTGGTGCCTGTCGTGGCGGCAACCAAAGAACCTGCTGGTGGACACCAGCGGTGAAGAAAGCCGTCAGACTGAAGAAGGAGGCCTTTCGGGCTTGGTTGGCCCAGGGGTCTCCGGAAGCAACAGGCAGGTACCGGGCAGCCCGAAGGGCTGCAGCTTTGGTAGTCAAAGAAGCAAAAACCCAGGTGTGGGAGGAATTCGGGAGGCTATGGAGAAGGACTTTCGGTTGGCCTCAAGGAAGTTCTGGCAAACCGTTAGATGGCTCAGAAAGGGAAAGCGGGGATTGGCCCAGGCTCTGTTGAGCAGGGGAGGAGAACTGCTGACCCGGACTGGGGACATTGTCGGGGGGTGGAAGGAGCACTTTGAGGAACTCCTTAACCCCGCCAAACACGTCCTCTGTGGAGGGGGCAGAGTTCGAAGACTCGGGGGAAGTCTCAGCCATATCCCTGGCAGAGGTCACTGAGGTAGCTAGGAAGCTTCTCAGCGGCAAGGCGCCGGGTGTGGATGAGATTCGCCCCGAAATGCTGAAGGCTCTGGACATTGGCTCTGTTGGGCTGCCTTGGTTGACACGCCTCTTCGGTTTTGCGTGGAGGTCGGGGACAGTACCATTGGAATGGCAGACCGGGGTGGTGGATCCCAGTTTTAAAAAGGGGGATCGGAGGGTGTGCTCCAATTATTGGGGTATTACACTTCTCAGCCTACCTGGAAAAGCTTATGCCAGGGTGCTGGAAAGAAGCCTTCGACCAATTGATCCAGGAGGAGCAATGCAGATTCCATCCTGGTCGTGGAAAAGTGGACCAACTCTTTACCCTTGCGGGGCTGTTGGGGTGAGAGTGAGAGTTGTGTCCGTACACTCGGCACAAAGTCAAATACGTTTTCAGTGGGTGTTGGACTCCGCCAGGGCTGCCCCTTGTCACCGGTTCTGTTTGTGATTTTCATGGATAGAATCTGAAGGCGTAGCCGGGGGGAGGCGTGTGTCCGGGTTAGTGACCTCAGAATTGCTTCTCCGCTCTTTGCAGATGATGTGGTTCTGTTGGCTTCTTCAGACTGACCTTCAGCATGCACTGGAGCGATTTGCAGCTGATTGTGAAGAGGTTGGGATCAGAGTCAGCACCTCCAAGTCTGAGGCCATGGTTCTCTGCCGGAAAACGGTGGAGTGCTCTCTCCGGGTTGGGAGTGAGTTGCTGCCCCAAATGAGGGAGCTCAAGTATCTCGGGATCTTGTTCATGAGTGAGGGAAAAATGGAGCGTGAGATTGACAGGCGGATTGGTGCAGCATCATCAGTAATACGAGCGTTGTACCGGACCATCATGGTGAAGAAGGAGCTGAGCCGAAAGGCGAAGCTCGCGATATACCAGTCGGTCTACGTTCCAACCCTCATCATGAGCTTTGGGTAGTGACTGAAAGAATGAGGTCGCGAGTACAAGCGGCTGAAATGTGTTTCCTCCGTAGGGTGGCTGGGCTCAGCCTTAGGGATAGGGTAAGGAGCTCGGTCACCTGGTGGGAGCTCGGAGTAGAGCCGCTGCTCCTTCGCGTCGAAAGGAGCCAGATGAGGTGGCTCGGGCATCTGATTAGGATGTCTCCTGGGCGCCTTCCGTTGGAGGTTTTCCGGACACCCTCTACTGGTAGGAGACGCCGGGGTAGACCCAGAACACCCTGGAGAGATTATATATCTCATCTGGCCTGGGAACGCCTCGGGATCCCCCAGGAGGAGCTGGAAAGCGTTGCTGGGGATAGGGACGTCTGGACTACCCTCCTTAGCCTGCTGCCACTGCGACCCGGCCCCTGATAAGCGGCGGAAAATGGATAGATGGATGGATGATTGAAACTCCTGCAGTATTTACTCATTCTGCAGTCTGGATTACTCATTCTGCAGTCTGGATTAGCATCATGGACGCCGGGAATAAACTAACGTGAATGAAATGTAAAGGCTACACAGGGTTAGCTAACACTAGTGTTTTAGCTGTATTGTGTATATTGATAGGTTTCTAATTTAGTTTGTTTAAGGTAAACTTAGGCCTAAAGAAAAATCTAACGAAATTTAGGTACACGAACCCATACTGTAATAAGCGTTAGATTGGCCTAAATTCAGCGGGACAATTCATTTCAGGTCATTGTACCGTTACTACGTTCTAAATGTCTGCTGAACTTTACATAAGGATCTTGAGTCGTGTTAGTTTTCCTTTTTCAATGTTGTTTTAACTTGGTATCACTAAAGAGGCGCAGCTGATTCTGCTCATTTTGTCAATCAGCTCTACAAAATACAAAACTGAACAGACAAACGGTGGGCGGAGATTTAATGCAAAAGGGAATCTGAGTGTATTCAAGTAAAAGCTGTTTGTCCTCCCGTAAACATTGCAGTTATCTACAAGCACGGCCGTCGAAGTGGGGGGAAAAGTGGGACTGAGTACCCAGGGCCCCAATGGAGGTGGGGGCCCTAGGAAGCCAGGAATGAAAACTTTGTTTCTGTTTGCAGTATGTTATTGGTTATTTCTGAGTAGTTAGTGTAACGATATCACAACTAAATAAAAATGGACTAACTAAATTGATTGAGAAACGGTATTTTTTGGTATCCCAAAAAAATAGGCCTAGTGGTCTCTGAGGCCCCTCTTACAAAATACCAAAATGGTTTAGTCCGCACCTGTAGACAATGATTCGTACACACAGCTAATCACACCAAGTGGCTGCTGATCACAGAATGTCTTTCCTCAAGAAAGGGAAATTGGGGTACCAAGAAAGAAAACGAAAATGAGAAGGAAAGCAAAATGAGGGAAAACTGCAAAAAAAAAAATCAAAAGAATGGTGAGCACAAAACTGGAAAAGCAGAATAATCTATGACTTGTTTAGCTGTGAAGCATTTAGTTTTAACTGAACAGCTGCATGTAGGAAACAAAAGGAACCTGTGTCTTGTTTAGAGAATAGCAAAGGTTGTAATTCTTGTTAAAATTGTCACACTGGAGCCAGGATGCCTGAGGAGTAACTTGTGACCTTGTGATTAGAGCAGGAAACGTAATTCTTGTTGTCAGAAGGATTACACCTAATGTCATCTTGTTTAAGTTAGTCAGGGTTTTTGTGTTTTATCACTTTGTTTGCACACGAGTGAATCAGTGGAATGCAGGGACAGGGGAGAAGGACACCTCTGTTTCTATATAAGAAAGCTGATAGACAGCAGAATAATGTCATCATCTCCTTTGGACAGAGTCTTGTGTGGGGTGATCCTTTTGCAAACGCACTTGATCCTTTGCAGAAGTACCTTTTTTAAATAAAATACTTTTATTGAACTTAATTATTTGGTCTCGTCGTGTTTAATATTTAGAATTACCATAACAAAACAGAATGGTTTAAAGCTAAAATCCGCAGTTAAGATTCAGGCAGTCAGCCAGGAATATAGCTTGGACTGAGCATATTTGCAGGGCTGATAAAATCGCTAGCCCGACAATCAAGTTTTTGTTACATCCGCCCCTGCCACGCCCTCTACTTTGTCTCTCTAACCATTTCCCCAGTGTTCTGTTTGTGTTTCTGTGGAGACAGGTGTGCTGGAGTCAGAGCAGAGCCCCACCAGCTGCAGGACATTCCATCATCAAGAACCCTACATATACTCAGCCCTGCTACTTCCACACTGCCAGATCGTAGCCTCTGTAAAGTTAGTCTGCGTTCCAGCTTCATACTAAACTTTGATTATCATCGCTCTATTTGCCTCTAACCTGCCTGTGTCTTTTCCTGCCACCCAGGCCTTCTGCTCTGACTCCGGTTCCTGTCTCCTGTTCCTCCACTCCACGATCCAACCTCTGAAACCTGTCCGTTGTTCCAGCCCAGTTCCTCCAGTCTTGCATCCCGTTTGCTCCCCTGCCTGGAAATAAACTCTTTTGTCACGTTACCCACCTAAATGCTAGCAATGCAATGTATTATCATGTAAGAAATAGTATTCCTTTATGCTATGAACTAGGCAACTAAAAAACGTGACACATTGTTTACCTTGTTTAATTAAGAACTAAATATCCTTATGATGTGCGAGGCTAAGGATATAACCTTTTTTTGGGCACAATGTAACCGATCACTCAAAGTGGGCCTGATAGGCAACACTGCTACAGACTGTGTAATGGTAATGGCCGTAGAGACAGTAACATCCACTGGAGGGCGCCTGATCTCTTTCTCTGAGAACACTAGTCTCTGTATATTGATTTGACACATATTGGCTGCCGTAGTTTGATTGATGATCAGCATTTAATGAATGTCACCTGTGTTTACCCTATATATTGGGTGTGAATGCCATTTTGATTTGTTCTGTCATTGAATGCCCATGTGATATTCTGTGTGAACTTAACTTCTTTTAGTAGTTTTACTTCAGGTATCTCCAAGCGGTTCCTTTGGTGTTTCTTTTGTATTAAGTATTAGTTATAGTAAGTTAGTGAGTCTGCTCTTGGGTCCTCAGTAAGCAATCCGTTACAGACTGCAAGATTGAACCAGTTTGGAAAGGAGCAATGACCTTCCCCTGGAAAAACAGTGTGAAAATTTTAATAAATTAATTTTAAACTTGGCAGGATAAAATATCACAAATATAGTCTAGGGTAGTGCAAAGCCATTTTAATAGGCCTCATCCAAATGATGACCAAAATAATTATAAATTAATTAGAATCATAGCTACAATATTATATCTACCAACATTTCCTAGCAAAGCTTCGCATAGTGAAACACATGGCCCTCAGTTTCAGAAACAGCCAGACAGCGGAGCAGCGGCAGGTTTATCATAATCGCCTGATGATATTACTGAAGACAAACATCATATAACCATAGTAAAGTATTGTAGGCTACAGTATGTTAAAAAGGAGGGTTGAAATGTGCACACCTAAGGATAAATCACAGATTAGTATTACTAATGAACTGTTCATACCACAATTAAACAAGTGACTACCCTGATAACCACTACAGATTCATGTGCACAGTATAGGCTCAATTATTTGTAAAAAAAAATATATGAAAAAGTGGGGGCCCACTGATATGGCTAGTGTATAGGGTCCATACTTTTGTGCTACACCCCTGTCTACAAGCCAAACCATCACTAGTAATTATGTGATGTGTCAGTGAGGATGCTCACATATTGAAATCGCAAAGTCATATTCTTCCTATTAGGTCGACATTTGATATTTTACATTTGCATAATATCCCATGAGGTACATGAAATACATTTTTGACTATGAACACTGTACTCATTAATGACTACCTCACCGTTAAGTGCATGGTAGAGTAGGACCCAACCACAGTGCCCGAGCTTGAACTACGGCAGAGTTATGTGAAATGCATCGCAGCATGCAGCCTCACCTTGTTAGAAATAAAACCAAACGGTAGAACGTCATCGTATGCGTCCACCATTATATTATGATGAAGCGACACTGCCAATCTAGCAGCAGCAATAAGTGCCCCTTGTCAACAAACAGGGTCTGGACCGCAGTCCACTTGTGCTGCAGGAGCAGGTTCCTCGTCCTAAGGCTAACGCATCACATCCCATTTGCTCAGGAAAATGCATTTTCGAGTTAATAACAATAATAATATTATTATTATTATTATTATTATAGCGCTTCTCTGACACCCAAAGAAGCTTGAGACGCAATGAGCTCCGTTGTCTTGGTTTCTTGCTGTTTTGCATAGTTTGAATCAGACTCATAACGAACTAGTCCTATGCCGTTTGTCGGATTTCCACCAACTTCACAGGTAGCATCTGTGGATGGTGCCCATAATGAATTGTAAAAAAATATCTGACATTTCAAAACACAGCAGACGTCATATCCCGACAACTTCCTGTGGCCTTCGCTTTGTAAGTAAGTGAAAGCGTATCTCCACAACCGAACGCACACGTCACCAAACTTGGTACACATAATTGGTAAGACGAGAAGAAGATATACTGTATGTTGAGTCTGGCGCCAATCGGACATATGGGGCGCTATACCAGAAAATATTTTTTTTAAATAAGCCATATATCTGTGCTCCTTTATGCTAGTCACCATCTGTAAAAATATTCTTTGCATTGAGAGAAACAAAATCGCCTCGCTATGAGCTCAGTCGTCTTAGATTCTTGCTATTTTGCGTAGTTTGAATCAGACCCAAAATTTTATTGGGAGCTCAGTGGCCTCACAGCAAGAAGGTCCTGAGTTCAAACCTCAGCTGACCCAAGGTCCTTTCTGTGTAGAGTTTCACTTTAAACGCTCATTATTCCTGAATATTTCAAACAAACTTGGTGTGCAGTGTGAGTGTAATGTTGTGGGAGCCATTCTGTCATGCTGGGTCCTGCTGCTTGGACCCCGGAATCGCTGCTTGCAGCTATATTTAAAAATGTTTTCATTATTTGTTTCTTTTCGCGTTTCATGAACTAGCTCTGAACAGGGCACTGCTGCAAAAGAGGCTTTGTTTCAGTCAGCCAACCCTGTATAAAATAAAAAAATAAAAAAAATACATTTCCTCTTTTCCCATTCCTCTGCGGCTTCTTTTCAACGGCTTAATTTCCCTCGGAATATATCCTAATGGTTTCAACATTTATCTTGTAAGTCATAGACTGACAAGTTTAGAAGCCTAATAAACATGTCCCATAGGCCTATTTGCGGTAGTCTGTCTCAAAGGCTCAATGGTGCGCTTTGCTGTCTCTGTATCGGCGCTCTGAATGGCCAAATACTTGTAAATACATTTAAAAGATAGGCTTTATTAAAGTGTGATTTCCGTCCCTACTAGGCCTGCACGATAAACTGTATATTCATCGTCATTACAATATTTCTACCAACAAAAAGTTACTCAACCTGTGCGATAGGCGAGGTTGAGTAACAAGTTAGCAGTTAGCGTACCACAAAGTAAAACTACAAATCTATTCAGTCACCTAAAGAATCACCTGAAAGTACAGTAGGAAATGATGGCATTAAAACTACTAGAGTATAATAATGTAATGTTATGATGCAATTGTGCCCAGATTAGTTTTGGTTTGGCAGAGCGTTGTTTAACTACTAACTATAAGCACATAACAAACACTAGGCAACAGTGGCAGAGCTCTACTGTCTAACCAACATTACCCACAAAATATGAATGTTCCCAAAATGATTGTCTCGATTGAACTATCAGGACCGTACACAGGTTTTTATTTTAAATGTTAGGTTACTGAATCCCATTCCTTTCCATGCTAGTTAGAGTAAGACCAGCGTTAAATTATAACAAAAAGCTGGCAAGTTAAGTTAACATTGCTTGGTGTTTTGCTGTGCAGCTACCAGTGCTTACTCAGTAATAACTAAGAAGTGCAGAAACGGCAGGCTGTGCGTAAAATCTCCATTTGACTAAACATTTGTTTACCTATGTTCATTGTATTTAAATGCCTATGTGCAGGTGTGCAGTCATTTGTTTATATACATTATATCCATCCATCCATTAGCTATACCGCTTATCCGTTGCAGGGTCGTGGGGGGGGGTGTGTGTGTGTGTGTGTGTGTGTGTGTGTGGCTAGAGCCTATCACAGCCGACACAGGGCGAGAGGCGTGGTACACCCTGGACAGGTGGCCAGTCTATCACAGGGCTGACACATAGGGACAAACAACGCACACTCACATTCACACCTAGGGGCAATTTAGAGTCACCAAGTAACCTGCATGTTTTTGGACTGTGGGATATATTTTATCATAAATACATATTCATAATTTGTCATTACATTATTTTGGTTTCAGAAATCAAATCGGGCCCATCGCTGTAACGATATTCACATAAAATAGTGTTGACACAGGCCGCTCAGAAAAAAAACAAACCTTTGCTTTGCTAATTTACTCTATCAATTCCTGCAGATTTGTGACAGCCCATTGAATGTAAGAGTTATATGGTCTGGCACTGTTACGTCCACCAATATTTGGTGTCCGTATTGTTTGTATTGTGTATGTGTGCTGTCTTGTCTTCCCTTCTGTTTTTCCCTTCGCTATTCCCTGCATTCAGATCTGCCGCCTGCTTTCCGTTGGTTCCCTCCCCCTCATCAATCACCCATCAGCTATTACCTGTTGACGGACCAATCAAGGAACGGTCCGTCTTATTCAAAAACCTTCCTACCGGTAGTCTCCGGAGAGCGATATATCCTGTCATTCGTTTTTCTGTATTTTCTGTTGGTTGGTTCGTATTTGCTCTGGTTCTATAAGGTCCTTCTGTTTGTTACTTTTCCCCCGTTTTAGTCAGTACTCGGTACTGTGTTTTGTTTTTGCACCTTTTTGTTTTGTCACGGAGAAGTGCTAGGTAAGATACCCGTGGGTATACATTACATCACGTAGGTACTTGCTGTCTATATACACTAGGTTAGGAGCGAGCAGTTGTCACCCCGTTTGTTGTAGTATTCAGTTTAGTTTTAGTTGTAGCGTGTTGTAGGCAGTTTAGGAATAGTTAAGTTAGGGCCTGTAGGTTTTGTTTCTTTGATTTGACAGTCTGCTCGTGCCGCTCTTCTCCAGGTTATTTGGTACTGTTCACGTTTTTGGCACTTGTATAATAAATGCACCCCCACCTGGGTTTTTTTTCACTATACTTCCCGGTTTGGACATTCCCTCCTTCACTTAACATCACACGAGTGCGAACACGGGCTGTTGCACTCCCCTCCATACTCCTAGCGTTACCATCACGAAGGGGGGGCGTCGTAACAAGCACAAATCCTTGCCAAAACCCACAGCATCCTACTTCCACATGACACACCTTTGTTCTCTGGCCTCACTGTTCTGGCTAAGCTGATGATTCACAATAATATCTTTCTTTTGTTTGCCTTGTAATAGATCTAGATCTAGTCGTATGTCCGTTGTTGCAATTTCTGAGGGGACTTTCAATAATTTTTTGACATCTGCTAGAATTTCTTATCAAAGCTTCCTGCAGAAGTCCAGTCTTTTGCGTTTGCCTGAAAACCTTCATTGGTCAATTGCTGCCGCGAATACCTTCATTGGTCAATTGCTGCTGCGAAAACCTTTGGCACCAGGTATATCCTTCCTGGGTGAGAATAGTCCAATAAAGTACGTCCTATTGAATTTCACTATGTACTTTTCCTTAACCCCGAGGGAAAGTCATGAGGTTAAGGAAAGATATGAAGGAGAATTCATAAGGACTTAGGAAAAGACAATTGCATGGCTAAAGGAGTCCGACTGCACTTACACTAGGCTACGTAATCATGCAACGGTGGTGTTCATGGGTTGTTCATGGAGAAACTACATTGTCCCAAAGATGAACTATAGACTACAAAAAGATACTTTGCTCGTGCGTTGTTAACGTGTTTCATAGCCTATATACACTCACTGGCCGCTTTATTAGGTACACCTGTTCAACTGCTCGTTAACGCAAATATCTAATCAGCCAATCACATGGCAGCAACTCAATGCATTTAGGCATGTAGACATGGTCAAGACAACCTGGTGAAGTTCAAACAGAGCATCAGAATGGGGAAGAAAGGTGATTTAAGTGACTTTGAACATGGCATGGTTGTTGGTACCAGACAGGCTGGTCTGTGTATTTCAGAAACTGCTGATCTACTGGGATTTTCACGCACAACCATCTCTAGGGTTTGCAGAGAATGATCCGAAAAAGAGAAAATATCCAATGAGTGGCAGTTCTCTGGGCGAAAATGCCTTGTTGATGCCAGAGGTCAGAGGATAATGGCCAGACTGGTTCAAGATGATAGAAAGGCAACAGTAACTCAAATAACCACTCGTTGCAACCAAGGTATGCAGAAGACCATCTCTGAACGCACAACACGCCGAACCTTGAAGCAGATGGGCTACAGCAGCAGAAGTCCACACCGGGTGCCACTCCTGTCAGCTAAGAACAGGAAACTGAGGCTACAATTCGCATAGGCTCACCAAAATTGGACAATAGAAGATTGGAAAAATGTTGCACGGTCTGATGAGTCTCGATTTCTGCTGCGACATTCAGACGGTAGGGTCAGAATTTGGCGTAAACAACATGATACAAGGCAGGATGGATCCATGCTTTCAACAGTTCAGGCTGGTGGTGGTGGTGTAATGGTGTGGGGGATATTTTCTTGGCATACTTTGGGCCCCTTAGTACCAATTGAGCATTGTTTAAATGCCAAAGCCTACCTGAGTATTGTTGCTGACCATGTCCATCCCTTTATGTCCACAGTGTACCCATCTTCTGATGGCTACTTCCAGCAGGATAACGCGCCATGTCACAAAGCTCAAATCATCTCAAACTGGTTTCTTGAACATGACAATGAGTTCACTGTACTCAAATGGCCTCCACAGTCAGCAGATCTCATGCCAATAGAGCACCTGTGGGATGTGGTGGAACGAGAGATTGGCATCATGGATGTGCAGCCGACAAATCTGCAGCAACTGAGTGATGCTATCATGTCAATATGGACCAAAATCTCTGAGGAATGTTTCCAGCACCTTGTTGAGTCTATGCCACGAAGAATTAAGGCAGTTCTGAAGGCAAAAGGGGGTACAACCCGGTACTAGCAAGGTGTACCAAATAAAGTGGCCAGTGAGTGTATAATGGGCAAGCCAGAGAAATATGTAAGCTAACTTTATTACCAAGGTTGGAATTTAAATTAAATATATAGGCTAATATAGGCTACTTGTCACAAAAGTAAAACGAAATGTCACATTAAGAATGGTTGCTCTCGTCCTCATCCCCCTGTCAACTCATATTTATCGTCATGAATCCCAATGAATATAATTGTATGAAACAGCCTAATTGTTAAATGTATGCAAGTTAGGCATACAAATCTGCTACGATAGTTACATATAATCATTCTTAAGTTTCAAACATGTTGACAGTTGAAAACATAAGCATATTAGTAAATTAGGGCATAACATAAGATAAAGTATAAAGTAAAATGCTTAATAAACAACTAGGCTTTATGATCTACATCCCTTGTCGGTCATGTTGATCGTTTTGTGAACTGCTGAATGGTGTATCGCTTTAAATATTGCCGCCAAAAGGAATTGTGCAGCGGCATTTTCTTCTTTCCTTTCATAAAGGATGGTCTAGCGCATCCTATGCTAAAGTACACAAGTTAGGAAGCACTGAAGCACCTTTCTTTAGCACTTAGAGGATTCGAACAGCACTTATCATGGCTGCCACACAGATACTTCTGGATCATTTCACTTAGAAACCTTCCTAAGCAAAAAAAAGAATTCGAACGTAGCCTTTGCGTCTGAGATTAATTTAAATTGTTAGTTTGCCTTTTGACTTTCAGCAACAACAAAAAGGTGTCTGTATAATTTTACTTGGAAGCTTGTTGTTAATGTTGCATAAATGTATGCTTATTAAAGACGACTTTATTGAAACTGCTGTGTCACATGGTTTCTTTGTCCTTAAAGTTGAAGTGGAAATTTGTTTGTATGACAAAAAAAGTGGACGTGTCACTTTTGAACCATTTTCAAAGGCCTTTTAAAAAGGTAGGGAGTAGACGTCTTTTCAACAGAAAAATGCTCACTGGGTTACCCAAGAAGACATGAAGCTGTAACTGCTTCCATATTTTTTGTAAAAAAGAAATTTAATACGGTTTTGATGTAATACATTTGCCCCTACTAATTAAGATAATATATTGCATTGCAGAGTTTGTTTCAGTAGTCCTGCCTCTTGTGTTTACTTTCTTGGGTTAGAACAGTTTCCAGTTACCTTAGATTATTTTTGTTAAATCTGCATTTGGGCCATCTGCTGTTTGAGTTTGGGCCATCTCCTGTTTGAGAACGTGACATATTGTGCGAAGACTTCTCTTTGGCATCCTACCTGTCCGATCATGATGGAGAAGACAAAAACACCGACAAAGTAGTTGATGAGCTGGAAGATTATCTCAAACAGGCTGCTGGGTTCTGGTACTCCTCCAATTGTGATCAGGGTCTTCACCGCAAAGTAGTAGCAGCGGATGTAGCTGGAATGCACAGGGAGAAAATAAGACAATTAAACCGTTGTCAGTGCTGGCATTGCTAATGTAAAAATAAGTTATTATTTACAGTATGAATAAATAAAATATTGAAACAGGTTCTTTTGTCTATATTCTCAAATTCAAAACATATTGTGAATGCATATGTTATTTGATATAGAAGTCTAGGAGTTTACAACATGCACATTTAAGTGTAGAGCAGGTGATGAGCAAACATTTTATTATCTATAGAAAAGACTGCACACTACTGATAAATATTGGGATCAAAATGGTGAGTTGTACGATAGCTAGCTCTATTCTATGTGTTGGCATAAAGTCTGTCATAAAGTTTGGATGCATGAAGTCAAAGTCTAGTGTTTTGTTAGAAAAAGCAATCTGTACATGGCACGTAGAATAAGTGTAGGAAAGGGCTGCTGCATTCACAATAAGGGAAGGGAAACATAGAAACGTGTGATTCTAACAAGAAATTATGGAAAGGATTGGTCATACAGCTTCCAAATACTGGAAGAAAAAAGTGAAAACACCATAACCTTTGAGGTTCCAGTAAGTATCTAGTAACAATTCAAATTCAAAAACATCTCGGTACTAAACTTTGTAGTGTCACCACCCATGTATATAAAGTCTTTCAAAGTACTTTTACCCACATTTTCCAGGTTGTGTTTGTGATTCGCATACTTTTCAATTATTAACATAACTGTCAAAATACTTAGATATTGTAAATGCAATTAGAAATAAAAAAGTGTAAATGCAAACTTTACAATACTATTAATTTAAGAACCGTATTCATTTAGTTATAAAGGATATTTTGAATTCCTCAGTCTTGCGTATAAAATTCACAAAAGACCATGCAATGGGTTTTTGCTGTTACCCAATTAGGTTTATTAGCTGTTGTACTACAACCCTATTCAAACACATTCATTATTGGATATGTTAGAGCAATAGATCTGAAGATGAAAGCTACGCATATACCCAGACATCATGGGATGCAATGCGACGAGACCTTGTCCCTGATGATCATGATACTATGAAATATAAAAATAACTGGGAGACCTACCTGTTTCCATTGCCGTCATATACCCACTTGGTGGAGCCCAGGCCGTTGAAGAAAGAGACCCAGTAGTACAGACATGCATTGATATGGAGACAGTATAGCAGGTAGGTGGTGGTCCGGATCACTCTTGACCGAGGAACAGAAACGGACAGAGAATGAGCAGGAAGAGAGAGCTTAAATGCATCCTTTAAAAGTATATTACATAAAGATAGCAAAGTAGATCACATACACATAGTATTTTCTAAACTGACAATGTTAGTAGTACAGATAAAGCCAACTGTTTCCATGGATTTGGTCAACTGTCCTCACACTAAACTCTGTGATTACAAGTAAAAACCCGTTGAGGGTATTTCTTTGCTAATTTTAAAGGTTTTTCAAACAGTAGTTGGCTAATGTTCCGCGATGGTCACTTAATTTACCCCAACAATTTCTGCTTTAGAATTAGCTATTTTTTAATGTGTTTAATTATTTTGTATTGAACTGCTTTGTTATATACAGTATATATATTTATATATATTTTTGTGTTTATTTTTATTTTCCCTCAGCACAAACCTTTATTTTTCTACCCAAAATGCTGATTGGCTGAAAAGTACTTCTGCTGAACCAATGCTTGTTTTCTTTTCTTAGTCCTTGTATGTGTGTATCAGAAAACTGAAATTGAATTGTAACAACTGAATTTTAAAGGTTTCATTTGTTCTCCAAACAAGCTTGAAACAAAAGTTCAATGCAACAAGGCTAAAATTATGAACAAAAACATGAAATAAAATTTCAAAGAATTACATTTCTATTGAAATTGTGAAACTATTATTTAATTGGTACAAATAAATGTATTAAATCAACCTGATTTGAGTTTAGAAGATTTTACATGATTGGAGCAAAAGAGAAGCCGTCTTCACACATAATCAAACAAAGTTAATGGATGCATTGATGAATAAATTATAAATAACATTAGTGGATTGATTAACTATATAAGCTGGCATCGTTTTTGATACAAGCTGGCATCGTTTTTGTTAGTACAGGACCTCGAATGGACCAGAGGTTTGAGTTTATTAAACAACTGTTTTTAAGTAGAGATATTCTTATGGTACTTTCAACTTTATATATTTTGTTCATTAAACTTAAAGCAATCTTTCTTTAAATACTTAAATAAAATGTTTGAGTAGTCTACACTTAAGATAAACTGAAATCAAATGATTTTATAGCTCACAGGTAATAAAAAATATAAGCTCCAGCCACTTGAAAGGGATTAGAAGCATTTACTTAAAATATTTATCTAATAACAATTTTAGATTTTTATGTTCACGGGACCTTTAATCAGGTTTAGTGCCAGTTCAACCTAAACTTTTCAAGTTAATTGAGCATTTAAGAAAGACTGAGTACACAGCACTCAAAATATTCATGCTATTGATAACTTGGGGTATACAGTGTAAGAACTTTGATTTGATTTGTCCATGACAAATCACAATTCCAATGGGTCATAAAATGACATACACTAAGGTGACTGAGCCTTTAAACAACTTGGGGAAATTCCAGAAAATATTGTCAAGGCTTTGGACGCTTTTAATAGACAAATTTACTTTGTGGATGTACATAATATTAAAACAACATTTCAAGACCAGCCAAAAAGTTCAAGCTTGGTCGCAAATGGGTCTTCCAAATAGACAATGACTCCAAGCACACTTCAACAAAGTTGTGGCAAAAATGTCTGATAGACAACAAAGTCAATGTATTCGAGTAGCCATCACAAAGTTGTGATCTCAACCCAATATAACATTTGTGGGCAGAACTGAAAAAGCATGTGCGAGCAACGAGGGCCACAAACCTGACTCAGTTACACCAGTTCTGTCAGGTGGAATAGGCCAAAATTCCAGCAACCTATTGTGAAAAGCTTGTGGAAGGCTACTCGAAACGTTTGACCGAAGTTAAACAATTTAAAGGCAATGCTACCAAATACTAATTGAGTGTATGTAAACTTCTGACCCACTGGGAATGTGATGAAAGAAATAAAAGCTGAAATAAATCATTCTCTCTACTATTATTCTGACATTTCACATTCTTAAAATAAAGTGGTGATCCTAACTGACCTAAAACAGGGAATGTTAACTAGGATTAAATTTCAGGAATTATGAAAAACTGAGCATATAGTAATATGCAGCGAGATGCTTTGGTTGCCTTTACAGACAATGACAGCTAACACTAGATAGCTAAGTAATTAAGCACTGCAGAAAAGTTTGCAGCTGCAAACAAAATTACTGAGTAAAAACGGCAGATTGAACTAAAAAACAAGCAGCAGAGCTACACAATCCTCCGTTCAAGTGAAAAAAAGATTATGAGCTGAAACTTGCTTGGAGAATAACTAATTAGGCAAGAGTCAACCTTAGTTTATTTAGTCTTTGGCACGAGGTGTGGGAGAAGAAAGAATTACAATGTGATACAGCACCTGGTTTCTTTTTGGGGGGACAGGGAAAGAATTTAGATATAATTCAAAATTGTCTTGTTATGAATTGGTTGTTAAAATGGTGAAATGCAAATGCCTAGTACTAACCGTTTTTTTGTTCAAGTGTATTGTATTTTCTTCTCACCTGTCTGTCTTGTTGTATTACGGTTTATGTTATATTGAGAGGATTGTCGTTAGGTTTGTAGAAGAAAAGGTAGAAGTGGGAAGCAACTCACACTAGCCAACAGGAAGTGAAGTTTTATATTCAGTAGAAAATTAAGTAGAATTCAAGTAGAATTTTTTGGTAATTAATTAGCATTTTTGTAAACTGTTGGCCATACTTTCATTTATTGATAGTGTCGTATTCTTTACATTTAAAATTATGGAATTTATGCACCATTTCAAAATGCTCTATCATAGATGGCATTCTTCTATTATTTCTAAATTGTAATGTTGTTACTGTTTCCCTAGTGGCAAAATAGATTAATGACTGTTCTCACCGGTAAACATAGGCCTTAGTCAGAATGGCTTCCAGACGGTTGTTGAACTCAAAGAAGGAATTAATCTAAAAATGTATTAAAAGTAGGAATACAATTTTTATATTTATTAAGCGTTGGAGAAACCTGAAGCATAAATCAAAGCCTTCTAGTAATTTTAGCATTACTAGTGCTAGTGCATGTCATTTTCATATGCAATCAAGTGTTCTTCCAACAGCTATTTAGCATTGTTGTATGGCATACTACTTAAAGCAGAGAGCCTTGCCTTCAGCAGCCTCGGGAAGCGGAGGAGAGGGTTGATACCAGTCTTGAAGTACAACAGCTCTAGAGGGATTACACTGGCAACATCAAACTGAAACAAAAAGACAGTAAAATGATGTTAAGTTTATGGGAAACAAAATTTATTTTGTGTATGATTTTTGTTACAAAGAATGTTCTTTTGTCTAGTCTGCTGCTTTCCTATAGTGTCTGCTTTATTATCTGAAACCAATTTAGGTTAAGCAGCATTGGAAATACTCGCCAGACGCCTGTTTTTTTTTTGTCAAGGTTGTTGATACTCATACTTATAGAATATTTTAACACAGCTCTAAATATATCTTGGCAAACAGGCAATGTCTACTCTATACCATACATGAAAAGTAAAGAATACCTTGAAGCGCCATCTTTTGATGTACATCTTTCTCATCTCTTTTCTATCACACTGTAATAGAAAAAAAGTTTTTTTAAAACAAACAACTATTGAATTAACGCTGGATCTTGTGACAGCGCATTTTGTTTGAGGATGCTAATCCGGAAATTGACAAGGACCGGCAAGTAGCATCTAGTGTGTTTTTATGGATTAAGTTTATCTGACGGCAATCAAGAGAAGCAGAAGTAAAAGAACCACAATGCAATGGCATCACTTGCTGAACAGCATAGCGGCATTAAAACAAATTACAAAAACTCTTTTAAAAGCTATAATAATTGGGTGAATGTTTTTGCTCTTTTGCCGATTGGATTCAGCTAAAGCTGAATTCACCCACTCTGATTTATCAAGCAAATGGGTAGTTCAGGGGCGATTCTAGGATCAGACCTTTAGGGGTGCTAAGCCCCTATCAAGAACTGACATGCATAGTGCCTTGGAAAAGTGTTCAACCTCCCTGCCAAATCCCTAATTAGTGATTATTAATACATTTATGAATTAATTAACAATTATATAGTATTGTGCAAAACATTGAGCAAATTAAATGTAAAAGAAACTTTAAGAATTACCACTTGCTATCTGATAATGTTTTAAAGAGCTTAGTCTTTCTTATAATCGTACTATCATCGTTAGTTAAGTCAGTTATAAAGAGCAATGATGGAAACAAAATCTTGGTCATAGCTCTAGTTGTAGTAGTATCAGGATTTGACAACTCTACTGTAGTATTCCACGTCATAAAACCATATAAAAACATAAAAACTTTGGCTGATCTAAGAGATTATCCTCACCCACAACTTTATCAAAGAACAAATCCTTCGAATGTATAAAACTGATCGTTCATTTAAAAATATTAAAAGACACAATAAAACTGATCCATGTTTAAAAAAGTACCCTTAAATTTTTAATCGTACTGAAATCTGAGATCGCTAGTAGGCTACATGCATGTGTCTTCAACATTTGTGTAGTTTATTTTTAGTTGCGGCTTTTATCGATTTTGATTGGTCGGCTGAAAAAAGTGACATTGATGAGCACTACACTTTGGCCTTCTGGGAAATAATGCACATCCCTCCGGCTAATGACTATTCCCAGTGAGCATTTTTTGGTTGAAAAGACCAACTTAAACTTAAACTTAAACTTTAAGTGGAAACTGTGGAGTTTGCGTGTTCTCCCCGTTTTTGCGTGGGTCTCATCCGAGTACTCCGGTTTCCTCCCACAGTCCAAAAACATGCAGGTTAATTGGTGACTCTAAATTGTCTGTAGGTGTGAGTGTGAGTTGTTGTCTGTCCCTATGTGTCGGCCATGTGATAGACTGGCGACCTGTCCAGGGTGTACCCCGCCTCTCGCCCTGTGTCGGCTGGGATAGGCTCCAGCCCCCCCGCGACCCTGCAAAGGATAAGCGGTATAGCTAATGGATGGACGGATGGATGAATTTGTTTGAATGACTAAGTGTTTTTGGTTGTATAGTTCTCATGATCTAGCAGCAACTACTTTTACTGTATTGTCCAGTTGAAAAGGCGTTTATTAAATGGTTAATTGTTAACAGTCAAAACAAGTAAAAAAAAAAAGGTTCAAAAGTTCAAGTTTTTTTTCAATATTCAATGGAGACCTAATTTCGCCAGGTGAAACTTCGGCTAAATGTGAACGTTGACTCAACCTCTCCATACAGCCGGTAAAAAAACGTTAATTTCTAGCCCATTTTTGAACGTCGGTGTAGTTGTTTTTACGTCTTTTCGACCTCTTCTCATTGGGCACTGTCTTTACCTGACAAGTTTGCAAAATCTAACATAAGAGGGCAAAAAATCGCCAATGGGGTAGTCAAAGACTTTTGTCATTGTCTTTTTGAATTCCCGTTTCAGTTTTTAAAAAGCGACAGTTAAACTTTTTGGGAAATAAGATGTGTAACTACATAGATGATCGATATCAAGCTTATGTTTGTGCGTCCAACAATAGGTTATTTAGGTAGGTAGGTGAAAGGAATGTTGGTTCAGCCTGTTAAAGGGTAGAGTGAAGCTTTCGCTCAAAAATACAGATTAATTTTGTGGAATGATTGGCAAACGGAAAGATTTCGTAAATTATCTTATGAGCTTCAGCTTCACGTGCCTGAAACTCAATTCCAGTCATTTTAGAAGACAATTTAATCTCTCTGCCGTCTGGACTTTGGATTTTACTTGAGTAAATATTTTAGTACTTGAGTCAGTTTTAATTTAACAATACTTGTACTTGAGTAAGATTTATCAGTACTCTTTCCACTTCTGAGCCATGTGAGTCGGACCAGAATTTTTTTTAAGATGGATAGTTGTTTTTTTGCACTTAGTTATGTCCAAGTACATAATACTGCAGACTAAAGTGATTTGAGTGTCTAGTTACAGCAGGTCACTCACCACTATGTCACCGCTGCGTATGAACTGGATGCGGGGCTGGAACAGCACAATGTCCAGGATATATATGAGGTCACATAAATAGTCAACTAGCAGCCACAGGTGGATGTTCTCCGGTGTCTGATAAGGAAAGGCGGATCGCAACGGGATAAGCCATACGTTCCAGTTCCATGCCAGGGTCACCAAGAAGAGCCAAAGCACATACACCAGGTCTAGACGAATACAAAGAGAAAAAAAGACTTGGAGCCACAGCTCATCAACCACAGTTATGATTAAGTCAAAATATTAGAAAGCTAAATCATTTGCAAAAGGGACTAACAGTACATGAGAGAGAAGAATTACATAGTAATTAAATAGATTAGATGGGTGGGGCACAAGCAACAAATGGGTGAGTAGTGCAAGGGATTTGAATCTCACTGGTAAAGGGGTCGATGCTAGCAGGAATGCGGTAGTTCAGGAGGGTTCGTATCCACCGTGGCAAGGTCGCCTTGAAATGCCTGCCACTGGGATGCTCTACCTCTTCTCCCTCCACCTCTCCTTGGCCTGTTATAAATGGATGGGAATCTCCCTCCTCCTCCTTCTTTGGATCCACTGTAGGTGCAGAAACAGGGGCTGGTGCTGCGAGAGGGCAGGGTGACATATCAAAGGTTATGAGCAGTGTTGGTTGGCTATGTGAAAAACAGTACATACAGTGCATCCGGAAAGTATTCCGACTCGAATCAAGTTGTAGAAACATCTCAAGGATGATCAGCGGAAACGGGATGCACCTGAGCTCAATTTTGAGTGTCACAGCAAAGGGTGTGAATACTTGTACATACTGTATGTACAATACTGTACATGTGATATTTAATTTTATTATTATTAATACATTTGCAAAAAATTCTAAAAGAATGTTGAGAACATTTTTTCATTTAATCCATTTTGGAATTAGGCTGTGACATAATAAAATGTGGAACGAGTGAAGGGGTATGAATACTTTCCGGATGCACTGTAGCTGACTGTGTAACACTTATAATTCTACCAAAAGTCTTAAGGTTAGAGTAAAATAATCTGTGTGAGTGTGTGTGTGTGTGTGTGTGTGTGTGTGTGTGTGTGTGTAGTTTTGGTGGTGATGGGGGGCATGTGAAATCTATGGGAAACCGCTGCATGCAAGGGCAAAGTAACACAAGTTGTAATCCAGTGTGTGAGGCAAAAATAAATGCAAGATGCTGGCTAATTCAAGTGATGGCTGCCTATGTTCAACTGCCAGGTAGCAGTAAATGCCAGTGATATTGAAACAGAGACAGAGTAACTATTTAGACAAGTAGATGATAATATATTCCTGGAGACAATCAGCCAGCAAATTAAGATTAAATGGGAATCTCTGTTCCAGTGGTAATACATGTCGTCATGGATAAACTTACTCCACCCACATGAATGCAGTTGAGTGGTAATTTTGGCCAATAATTAGAAACATTTCAAGCAAGAAATATAACATATACTTAGCTGGGGGTAATAATGACAAACTGAAAGCATAAATATTTCAAAATGTTATTGGAGAACATGCTTCGGACATTTATAATAGCTTTCAGCTTGAGGAGGCTACCCTAACATTTACATTATTCATAGCTCAGAATGGTACAATAAAAAAATAAAAAAATCCAGTGAGCGGCCGTTCTGCTGACGGAAATGCCTTGTTAATGAGAGGTCAATGGATAATGGCCAAATTGGGTCGTGCTGACAGAAAGGCTACAGTAACTCAGATATGCACCCTGTGCAATTGTGGTGAGCTGAAAAGCATCTCAGACCACACAACACATTGAATCTTGAGGCAGATGGACTACAACAGCAGAAGGCCACGTTGGATCCCACTTCTGTCTGCCAAAAACAGAAAGCTGAGGCTGCAGTGGGCACAGGCTCACCATAACTGGGCAGTTAAAGACTGATGCTCTGATGAATCTCGATTTATGCTGAGGCTCACAGATGGTAGGGTCAGAATTTGGTGCCAACAGCAGGAATCCACAGACCCAACCTACCTTGTGTCAACTGTCCAAGCTGGCGAAAGTGGTGTAATTGACACGGTTTCTTAGTGCTTCACTTCCTGCCCTTGTGTGTTTCCCAACAGTCTTCATTGCTTGCCCCACCCTGATTGAGTTCACCTGTTTTCCCTCTAGTATTTAGTCTGTTGCTGCGTTTCAATAGCCGTTCAACATGCCCTTGTTGACTTCCCCTCCGCACTTGCCCTCGAGGGAATCCCTGCCGCCATCTTAAGTGCCGTTCCAGTAGTCTGAAAATCCGAAGTGAACTTGGTGAGATCGACCCTCGGAGGCCTGAGGGAGTGAGCGAACACCGATGGTCACTCCAGAGATGTATATCACCCACAATGCAATGCTTTTATGCAATTGGTTCAAGAGAATACATCAATGGTTAGGTGGCAGTAATGCACGTAAAACTCCAGTTGCTCACCACCGAAGGAGAATATTAACAAATAGAGGAAGATATCATAAACCCCTAGCAATAATAGTAAGGATAATCATGATACATATCACAAACAGAAAAACGTATTAACTTCTGTTTATTAGAAACTGACACAGCTGATTGCACATGCTTCGTTTAAACGAGTATGTGGGTATTTCCGATGATTTGTAAAAAGCAGTATAGCGCCAAGCCTACAACTGGCGGTCGATCAGTGCTAGTTTGGGCTGAAAGTGTACAAGGGCAGGTTTGTTCCATTTAAATCCCCCGACAACTTTCCCTCTGTTCTCCAAGTGGCCTCCGCGCGACGTATGTGACGTCTTACCAAGGGCTTAGGGTAAGTGAATGAGGGAAAGTGGAACTACTAATGAAACGCAGCATGCGTCTTCCCTTAACTCTGTGCCAGTTCATTGACAATTAGTTCAGTGATTTTCAGTGGCCTTCCCAGACATCGGATCTGAATCCACTAGAGCATCTTTGCGATGTAGTAGAATGAGAGATTCACAGCTTGAAAGTGCACCTGAAAAATCTGCAGGAATTGTGTGATGTAATTATGTCACCATGGACCGAATCTCAACAGAATATTTAAAATATCTTGTGGAATCAATGTCACAAATATTTTAGGCTGTTTTGTAAATCAAAGGGAGTCCCTACCCAGTGCCTGTACAGTAATAATAAAGTGCTTGGTGAGTGTACATACAAACCCATTCTTAATGGTAATATCTAAAAAAAACTTAGAGAATCATCTAGAAGTGTCCCATTTGGGAATGAAGGGATGCCATGTGTAATCAAAATATAATCGTTAACGCATTTAACAAGGTGTATTTGTCACAGACAAAAGGTTATAATCCGACTGCTTTTTTATACGGTAGGCTACAAAGTGGACAAGCGTGCACTGCCTGTAACATTATCCATCCGGTCGGGGAATGAGCTGGGCAGCCTTACTAGAAAGAGCTGCATACACTCGTGTTCAATATTGGCTACATTAACAGTTTTTCGTTGAAACTGCTTAAACACCCAATAATCTTTTTTAAATGTATCCACCACATTGCAGTTTTGAGTTGAACATTCAATTCTACCTTATGTTGTCAACATAAACTAATGCAATGATAAGACCCAGAACATTTTTCTCATATTTTTATGTACAATTGAAAGTTCCCCACTGTAGCTAACTATCGTTTTAACCAATAGCAAAGTAAATAAATACACACTGAGTGCACCCAGCGTTTTAAACACGCCATAATAAAACGCAACATGGGGAAGAAGTGATAAGGCTCAGAGGGAAGACGTATCGTCCATTGTATTGAAAACATCTGTAGTAACAGGGCCAAAATCTTAATTGCATGATCACTACTATAAAAAAACATTAAACAGAAAATAAAAGAAGCATTAAAACGTGAATTCAGTACTTGACTGATCACTAAGGCCTAAGAATCTAAAGAATAGGGTTGGTAATCAAAGATGATTCCCCATTCGGCACAGTTTCAAATGATTTGATTGATGAATTAAAAGATTTTGAAAAAAGTTAACCGGCATGCGTTGCTGCTACTGTCTTAAATGGGCAGTGCCCGGAAATGATATGTGTACAGTGCATCCGGAAAGTATTCATACCCCTTCACTTTTTCCACATTTTAGTATGTTACAGCCTAATTCCAAAATGGATTAAATAAAAAAGATTTCTCAACATTCTACACATAATACCGCATAATGACAAAGTGAAAAAGGTTTTTTTGAATTTTTTGCAAATGTATAAAAAATAAATAAATAAAAAGAAATCACATGTACATAAGTATTCACACCCTTTACTCAATACTTTGTTGAAGCACCTTTGGCAGCAATTACAGCCTCAAGTCTTCTTGAGTGTGATGCTACAAGCTTGCCACACCTATTTTGGCGCAGTTCCTCCAATTCTTCTTTGAAGATCGTCTCAAGCTCCATCAGGTTGGATGGGGAGCGTCGGTGCACAGCCATTTTCAGATCTCTCCAAAGATGTTCAATCGTGTTCAAGTCTGGGCTCTGGCTGGGCCACTCAGGGACATTCACAGACTTGTCCCGAAGCCACTCCTTTGTTATCTTGGCTGTGTGCTTAGGGTCGTTGTCCTGTTGGAAGGTGAACCTTCGCCCCAGTCTGAGGTCCAGAACGCTCTGGAGCAGGTTTTCATCAAGGATCTCTCTGTACATTGCTGCATTCATCTTTCCCATGATCCTGACTAGTCTCCCAGTTCTTGCCGCTGAAAAACACCCCCACAGCATGATACTGCCACCACCATGCTTCACTGTAGGGATGGTATTGGCCAGGTGATGAGCAGTGCCTGGTTTCCTCCAGACATGACGCTTGGGATTCAGGCCAAAGAGTTCAATCTTGGTTTCATCAGACCAGAGAATTTTGTTTCTCATGGTCTGAGAGTCCTTTAGGTGCCTTTTGGCAAACTGCATGCGGGCTGTCATGTGCCTTTTACTGAGGAGTGGCTTCCGTCTGGCCACTCTACCATGAAGGCCTGATTGGTAGAGTGCTGCAGAGATGGCTGTCCTTCTGGAAGGTTCTCCCATCTCCACAGAGGAACACTGGAGCTCTGTCAGAGTGACCATCGGGTTCTTGGTCACCTCCCTGACCAAGGCCCTTCTCCCCCGATTGCTCAGTTTGGCCGGGCGGCCAGCTCTAGGAAGAGTCCTGGTGGTTCCAAACGTCTTCCATTTGCGAATGATGGAGACCACTGTGCTCATTGGGACCTTCAATGCTGCAGAAATTTTTTTGTACCCTTCCCCAGATCTGTGCCTCGATACAATCCTGTCTCGGAGGTCTAAAGACAATTCCTTGGACTTCATAACTTGGTTTGTGCTCTGACATGCACCGTCAACTGTGGGACCTTATATAAACAGGTGTGTGCCTTTCCAAATCATGTCCAATCAATTGAATTTACCACAGGTGGACTCCAATCAAGTTGTAGAAACATCTCAAGGATGATCAGTGGAAACGGGATGCACCTGAGCTCAATTTTGAGTGTCACAGCAAAGGGTGTGAATACTTATGTACATGTGATATTTAATTTTTTTATTTTTAATACATTTACAAAAAATTCTAAAAAACCTTTTTCACTTGGTCATTATGCGGTATTGTATGTAGAATGTTGAGAATTTTTTTTTATTTAATCCATTTTGGAATTAGGCTGTAACATAATAAAATGTGGAAAAAGTGAAGGGGTATGAATACTTTCCGGATGCACTGTATGTGTTACTAACACATTATGAGTAATCCATCTATGAATTAATAAATAATTTAATTGAACAAAAGTGTTAAGAATCAAAAGAATAATAATGATACTTATATAAACATTGTGAAAGGAAACTGCATCATTGTACAAGAATAGGCCTGTTTCTTTTAGCATGGTTGTTAGGCGCACACACTTAGACTGACTAAGCAAAGTGGTGCAATTAGTTTTCTGTATTTTCTAAGATTGAAGATTGTTTTGAATCTTTTTATGTAATATTTGTATTCATAGATGGCTAATGTTATGCTGTTTATGAAGATGAATGTTTTTAAGATTGTATAACTGTAGAGTTTTGCTAAATCGTTTAATTCCTCAGCAATCACAATCTTACAGGCGAGTTGTTATTATAATTCTTCACTCCTACTCTTAGGTTTTGGTAAATCTGTTCTATCAAATAACATACTTTGTTATTTGCAAGTTTTTTTTTTGACATTGCAAAATTTTTTACTTATCAGATAGTTTCTTCTTTGAAAGAGTCCCTGTGTTTTGGGCTGTTTCCTTCTCATTTAGACAATTTGATTGCTTGGAAGTTATACATCCATATCCAAGTGTATGAGAAGCTCTATGGGTGCAGATCAGTTAGACCCGTATCTCCTAAGGCTTTCTGCCCCCTTAATAGCCGACCCCTTGACACACTCACTTCTGATTTGATCCCTAAAATATGGAAATCAGCTCTGCTTACTCCTTTACATAAAGGGGTAGACGCAAGTGATTTAAATAATTACAGACCCATCTCCAAACTCCTATGTCTAGCAAAGATGTTGGAATATCTTGTTACTGTAATGAACTGTACTTTGTCCACCAATAATATTTTAATCCATTTTCAGTCTAGGTTAAGAGCTGGTCATAGTACTATTACAGCAGCCACTCTTAGTAAATTATTTAGTTATTACTTCTCTGGATAAGAAACATTGGGCAGCTTTTCTAAATAAATTAGTCTATGCAGATGATACCATCCTTTATTATTGTGCATTGTCCATAGAACAGGCAATGTCAAACCTTACAAGGGCATTTCATTGTGCACAAAAATCCCTTTGAGATCTGAGATTAATCCTTGATGCCTGCCTACAGGTGTGTGTCCTTGTGTATTTAGTTCTTTCTTATATTTCTCCCTTCTTACTCTCATTCAACATTCAGATGTCCGCCTGCAGTTTCATCCAAACACCGCCACCAACCAACTCTTCTCATCCAATCATCGAGATTTCTTCACTATTATATCGCTGTACACAGTACAGTGTTGTCTGATCTAGTGTTTGTTATACGCACAGGAGAAAGCCAGTCAGGTAAGCGGCCCATGGGTATACAACACCACCACACATAGTATACCTGCGTCTAACCCATTAGGTAAGGAACGGATGCCACCCTTGTATTTAAGTTTGTAAGTCTTGGTAGGCCGATTAGCCCTTTAATTATTTGTATGTTTTTTCTGGCACCGTTCAGTCCCGTTTGTCTTCCTGTGGCAATTGTAAAATAAACCCTTTTCTCTGTACTATAGCCTTGGTGTGCTACTAAGTTGTTACGGCCCTTGCCTTCTTAGACACATTTCACCTGGGGGTCATTTAAAACCTTTTAAAGCAGAAATCCAGTAGTCATAGGACATGCTTACAGGACTATAATACCCTTGAAAGTCCAAAAGTGAAAACAGAACTTGGAACATTAGCTTTCAGTTTTTTTCCTTGGATAAATGGAACAAGGTTCAACAGGAACAGAGCAGTGTATTTCTGTTGAACAATTTAAAGCTATTTATTATTTGTTTATATTTATTATTTATTTAAATGTCCCTCATGTTTTTAGTTCTTGTAATTTTCAAATATTCTGCCTTTAAACAGGGCACTGCTGGAAAAGAGACCTTGTCTCAGTCGGTTACCCGTGTAAATAAACACAATAATAATAACACTAATAATAATAATACTGCTTGTTAAGACCAATTGGGTCTTTTTTATGAAAGATTTTCATTCATTGATTTTAAAGTTGTGAGTTGTTGGTCAGCTACATGGTGAACTGGCAGATATTTAAAAACTACAAGTCTTTAGGTTAGGGTTAGGAAAATTTGTTCAGATCACTGGCCAGCAGTATGCAAGGCTTGGGGTTAGGTTATGAGTTGCTGTTGATGATGCTCACCTGTGCGTGAGAGAATATGCGTGCTTTCCAGTTTGGGTGACTTTTTTGGGGCAGTCCAAGGTTTGGGGGAATGTTATTGGGCAATTGCAGGTGTGGTTAACTTTTATTGGGGTATTCCACCTGGGTGGTATGGTGAGTGGTCAGCTTCAAGTGTTTGAGGAGTTGTGTGTTCTTACCTGAAAATAAAAAATACTGTAACCCATGGCAACAGCAGGAGCCATTTACTATACACGGTCTTCTCTGCAACTAGCCAGTTAACTAATGCTGCTGTCTATAATGGCATGAAACAACAGTACTCTGTTAGAATAGTGCAGGTGTTGAATATTTAAATAGCGGATTTGTCTACGGCCAAACAATTTCTGCGTTAACGTCATACTGAAGCATATCAGTCTGGACGAGAAATGCGTGAGTACACACGCAGTGCCATACAATGGTACCCCCTATGTACCCAAGGCACATGAAGAACCCTCAAAAGTTCTGGAGCAATGTTCTATGTATAAATTAAGTAAAAGCAAAACTTTTTGGCAAACTTGAGACAAACATTAATATCACTTTTATTGAATGGTTGTTTCTGCCTTCCTTACTATTCATAAAAGAAAGTTCAACAACAAACAATTCCTTCACATGTGGTACTACTGTTATTTCAAGTAAAATTACTTTAAATATTCTCACGTGGGCTAGTGTGTGTGTACTACTTACTGGCAAGAGGGCTGTCATCATCCGAGTTGTCTGGGTCGATGAGTTTCTCCTTAGCCCTTTCAGTTCTCTCCTTGAAAATCTTGACCAGCTCCTGAAGCCTCTCATTGACCACCACGCTGGCCTGACTGGCTGCCGAGGTAGGACGCTCCTTCGGTCTGGAGATTCAAGACACGAGCTATGCTATTGGATATGTCGAGCACAGTGTCTGGTATGACACTTTAACACAGTGCTGAACAACCTGTATCCTAGTCAAACCTACTTCTGTAACATTTTCATGCATAGGCTCTGTAACGTCCACCAATGTTTCGTGTCTGTATTGTTTGTATTGTGTATGTGGGTTGTCTTGTCTTCCCTTCTGTTTTCCACTTCGCTATTCCCTACATTCAGGTCTGCTGTTCACTTCCGGTTGGTTCCCTCCCCCTCATCACGCATCATCAGTTGTTCGTTGACGGACCAATTACCAGATTGTCCGTCTCCCCATGATACCTCTCTGCCTTTTGACTTTGCCAGAGCGAGCATTTGTTTGGTAGTTAATCGTAGTTAGTTCTTGGTTTAGTGCTCGCTCTCACAGCTAAGGTTTATTCTGATTTGTGGTCTTACGTGTTTGCTAGTGGGTTTATCCCTGTTCGTATCTGTCCTCAATGTTTGAGTGTTTGGTCTCTATAATCCAGAGTTTAGTTTGTCAACCCTCAAGTCCTTGTTTAGTCACTGTATTAAATACAGCCTTTTTGTTTAGTACTTCCCTTAGCCCTTTAGTCGGCCCTGTATACTATACAGTGTTTATTTTGTTAGTTACCTTTTTGATCCTGTCTTCGATAGTGTTTATTTTGGTCTTCTTCTTCTGTGGTTTCTGTTTGCTTCTCAGTCTGCTTCTGGTTTTAAACAGTATTCGGTACTGTGTTTTTCTTTGTCCTTACATCCCGGAGCACAGCTAGTTTAGAGGTCTGTATGTATACATTAACGTATCACGTAGAGTATTTTATGTTTAGATTTATTAGTTTAGGAGCGGTGCCACCCCGTGTATTTTATGATAGCAAGCATGTGTTTTGTTTGTTTCTTTAATTTGGCACTGTTTGTGTAGCCGTGGTATCATTTGTGACCCTATAATAAATACATATTTATTTTATACCCTTGTGTTGGTCTCAGGTTTTCCACGTTCACCCCCCACTCCGCATTCTATGGGCCATGTTCGGCCCTTCCTGTCCCTAGATAGGTCTTAAAAGGATAAAAAATTAAGCAGCTTGTGGTGGCCTAGTGGGTAGGACTACTACCTGGTTACCAAAAGGTCATGAGTTCGAATCACACCTGGGAAGACCTCCACTAGTGTGCTTGAGCAAGGTGATAAAGTGTCTGCTAAATGACGTAAATGTAATGAAACCTTAGTAGGAAATCTGGCTTCCTAAAATCTACAAAGCACATCAAAGAACAATTTGCTTTTCAGAAGGTCAAAATAAAAATAATCATCTATCCATCCATCCATTAACTTTTTACCGCTTATCCTGTACAGGGTCACGGGGGGGGCTGGAGCCTATCCCAGCGGACACAGGGCGAGAGGCGGGGTACACCCTGGACAGGTCGCCAGTCTATCTGTTATCTATCTGTTAATAATCATCTAATAGATCTCTAATGAACAGTTAAATTTTTTATTAACATTTTGATCAGTTTGATCAGTCTTTACTCACGTTTCATCCCTGCTATGAATGCTTGACTGACTGGGCCAGGCTTGTACAGGGGAAACGCCTTCATCATCATCATCATCATCATCATCATCATCATCATCGTTGTCCTCACTCTGGGAGTACAGCTTCTTACTACACACACAAAAACATATTTCATTTTCAGTGTTCATTACAATGGCTGACCAAACTAAGGGGTAGTCTAACTTTTTGGGAAAGATACCCTCCTATTTATCTCTGATCAGATCAGATGATCGATATCAATGTTATGATTGTACGTCCAATACTTATATTTAGGTAAGTAGGTATGTGAATGTAGCTTAGTTTAGCAACAGTGTCTGTAAGCCATTAGTAGCGGTTAGCATAGGTCTGTCAATAGTGACAAAATACACCATAGAAAAACTCCAAAGGTTGCCTGCCTGCCTGCCTGCCTGCCCGCCCGCCCGCCCGCCCGCCCGCATGCCTGCCTAACTTATTACATAAATAAACTATTGGACATACAATCATAACATTCCAATCATCTCGTCTGACAAAAGGTAAGTAAGTACAAATCTTCTTTTCCAAAACGTTGAACTATTCCTTTAAATGCTCTGAGTTGGGATTATGATGAACTAATATGGTTCAATAAAATAAAGTCACAACTTATTTAATATAGCATTACAACAAGCAGATGTGAATGTGTGAGGGATGAGTACAGGGCACGTGTTTCAGTATGCAAGTCCTAAGGATGAAAGCGGAACACAAATTATGGTCAAAGATTTATGGAGGGTTGGACAATGCGATATTGATGAGACATCTTACATTATAGTAGATGGTCTTTGGCCTTGTCCCACTACAGGGTTCCAAAGTGTGTGTATGTGTGCGTTTTTTAGTTTGTGACGTGTTTGAGAGTAAATAATAGATAGGAAGAAGTTGTATAAAAGAAAAAATACATTAAGAAACAGAACAGATTGCGAATCTTGCCTTTCTTTAGGCCAATATGCCTTTCTTTAGGCCAATATGTTTTACAAGATAATATGCAGATATTTTTTATGTAGGTGTAAGGTGTTGATTTATATGATAATTATATCAAAATGAACACGTAAGACCACAAATCAGAAATTAGTTTATCAAAATGAAAAATATTTTACAAACTTCCAAAAGTCTGAAATGAAAACAAAATCTTGGCAAAATAAATTGAAGGAAGCTCACATCCACTGATAGCAAAAGACCAACTAAAAGTGCCAAACTACATCACTGAGTACTCTAGGCCAAAGCCCATATACAGAATACACATAAAGATCCACAGAGCTGCTACACAGGTGTGTAGGGACTGCATGGCTATAACTATAATGGATTTTGTCCAGTTTAACAAAAATTGACAAGATCATACACCGATCAGCCAAAACGTTAAAACCACTGACAGGTAAAGTGAATAACATTGATCATCTCATTAGAATGGCACTGGTTCAGGGGTGGAATATATTAGGCAGTAAGTGAACAGTCAGTTCTTGAAGTTGATGTGTTGGAAGCACGAAAAATGGGCAAGCGTAAGGATCTGAGCGACTTTGACAAGGGCCAAGTTGTGATGATTAGACAACTGGGTCAGAGCATCTCAAAACTGCAGGTCTTGTGGGGTGTTCCGGGTATGCAGTGGTTAGTACCAAACCAAAAGTGGTCCAAGGAAGGACAACCGGTGAACCAGCGACAGGGTCATGGGCACCCAAGGCTCACTGATGCGCGTGGGGAACAAAGGCTAGCCTGTCTGGTCCGATCCCACAGAAGAGCTACTGTAGCACAAATTGCTGAAAAGGTTCATGCTGGTTATAGTAGAACGGTGTTAGAACACACAGTGCACTGCAGCTGCGTATGGGGCTGCGTAGTCGGAGACCGGTTTAGAGTGCCCATGCTGATCCCTGTCTACCGCCGAAAGCCCCTACAATGGGCACGTGAGCATCAGAACTGGACCATGGAGCAATGGAAGAAGGTGGCCTGGTTTGATGAATCACGTTTTCTTTTAAAGCATGTGGATGGCCGGGTGCATGTGCGTCGCTTACCTGGGGAAGAGATGGCACCAGGATGTACTACGGGAAGAAGGCAAGCAAACGGAGGCAGTGTTATGCTCTGGGCAATGTTCTGCTGGGAAACCTTGGGTCCTGGCATTCATGTGGATGTTACTTTGACACGTACCACCTGCCAAAACATTGCAGACCAAGTACACCCCTTCATGCCAACGGTATTCCCTGATGGCAGTGGCCTCTTTCAGCAGGACAATGCGCCCTGCCACACTGCAAAAATTGTTCAGGAATGGTTTGAGGAACATGAAAGAGTTCAAGGTGTTGACTTGGCCTCCAAATTCCCCAGATCTCAATCCGATCGAGTGTCTGTGGGATGTGCCGGAACTACAAGTCCGATCCTTGGAGGCCCCACCTCGCAACTTACAGGACTTAAAGGATCTGCTGCTAATGTCTTGGTGCCAGATAACACAGTACACCTTCAGAGGTCTTATAGAGTTCATGTCTCAACGGATCAGAGCTGTTTTGGCGGCACGAGAGGGACCGGCACCATATTACGCAGGTGGTTTTAATGTTTTGGCAGTGTACAGTGCTGTGCAAAGGTATTTGCCCCCCTACAGATTTCTTCTGTTTTTGCTTTTTTGTCACTCTTAAATGTTTCAGATCATCAAACAAATTTTAATATCAGACAAAGATAACCTGAGTCAATACAAAAAGCTGTTTTTGAATGATGATTTCGTTTATTAAGGGAAAAAAGCTATCCAAACCAACCTGGCCCTACGTGAAAAAGTAATTGCCCCTTAAACCTATTAACTGGTTCGTAAGAGCGAAAGAAAAAAAAAAGCAATTGGTTCAAGCAGGTGCTAAAGTCATCACCTGTAGCAGTACTGGAACTCCAATAAATACTACTTTAAATCTTGGGAGATAGATGTATGCTGGTTTTAGACAAACTGCTCTTATTTAAATCTTAAGCATCTTACATGGCATTGACTTTGTGACTAACTTTTCTCTTAACTGTGTCTTGTGCTTATGGGAAATTAGTGTTACTGTTATTTCTATAAATTGTGTGTTTTTTTGCCAAGGGTGTAGAGAGAGCTTAATTTCCCCTTCACTGTCACTCGCACAGTCATGTCTATACTTGAGTTGGGCATTGTGTTCTCACCTCTGTCGCCCTCCTTTAGGCACCACTGGGACAGTGAGGGTCTTGAGTTGGGACTTTTCAGGAGTATAGATCTGGGTGTTGTTGCTAGGATGCACCACTCCACCTTGTACTTTGTCTGAGTCAACGTCCTCTACGTTGACAGCAGGGTGAAGGCTGAGTTTGGAGCTTTCTGGAAAAAACATTGCATGTGTATCATAGGATAATCAGGAATCACCACACAACACACTACTACATATCTATGTTAAAGCAATGCGGTAGTATGAGGGTATGGCATAAAAAAGCATTTGCTTCTTAGCATATCATAGCATTAGTGTGTTTGTGAGGTAGTTGGGGGGGAGGCAGGGGGGTTCAAACACAGAGGTTGACTTGTTACAACAAACAAAACTACTGTAGGTCCACTGTAATAAACAAACTAACAGGCAAGCAAATAACTGATTCCTTAAATCATGCATGTAAGAGCGAATTACAAAAATAGAAATAAAAAAGCAAATGAAACACATGAAACAATTGGCAAACTACACACAATACTTTCTAATGTACAAAAACAGACATATCACAAAAGACATAGATTGAAAACTTTGACAAGCAGAAAGTCTGGTTCAGACATGGGGGAAGATGCACAGCCTATAGGGTCTGTAGCAATAAAGAATGTTGCAACATGAACACTTTGAGAGGATCAGTCAGGCAGGTAGGTCTCTGTCAAGAATCAGTGATTCTGTACATTAAAAAATAAAAAAATAACTAATTAGGTTAATCTTTTTTTTTTTTTTTTTTTAACTGATATTGTCAAAATGTAATATATACATTGCAATCCTACCATTTACAATATTTTAACCCATGTAGAATGGTTATTGCTCAGGTTGGCTGTAATCTTAACTGTAACACAAGGCTATGTTAGCCAGCCAGCTGATTAGAAAGCAGCCCTACATTACAGTCATCGGTTAGAGATAACAACTAATAGGGGACTCTGGCACCTCACCCAGGGTCTAATTCTCTCAAAAGAACATAGAAACCAATTGCTGTCTAGGCCATTAGTTCACCTGCAAGTCTATCTGTGGAAGTTTGGTCTTCTTCAATATAGAACGCCGGGTTGGAAAGGCCTGGGAGCGGGCCTGCTGGGTGGCTGGTGATTGGAGGCAAGCGAGGGTACGAAGGCACATTAGGCAGTTCTAGGTAACTGCTTGGGTAGGAGGGTGATGGAGTGTGGCTGGAGTGGTTGTGGGAGGGAGGCAGGGGGGAGTGCCGTATCAGTCGGCCTAGTTCCAGGTCTTGCCGTATCTGGTTATGCTGTTGTTGGTGTTTGTGGTTGTTGGACATCGTGGGGCAGAAGGCTATTTAGGCGGTTCTGGACGTTGAGGTAGTACTGCTGGGCACGCTGTGGGATTTGGGACAAGGACTTGGGGATGGAAGAAAGGGACTGTGGGATAGACTGGAACTGGCTGGACAGTGAGAGGTTAGCAAACTGTCTGGTGCCGCTGGAGAAGAGTTCTCCTAATATATGAGAGACCTGGCGGGGGAAATGGGTAAGACGAATCTGGTTCAGCTCCTGTTGCAGCTCAGGGGGCAATGAGGGCAGGTGCTGATTGACTTCAGACAGCTGTGTGGGGAATTTGGGCATGGGCGGAAGTTTGGGCGGAGTAATGCCGTTCTCTTTGAAAAAGGCGTTGAGGTTGCCTAGGCACTCAGATGCATGAGGGATGCTCATGAGGCAACTCTTTACAGCGTCACAGTGGGCTGGGTCTGGAGGTAGAAGGGGTTGGAGAGTCAGGCAGACATAAACTATAAAAGTACAAATGCGGCATACATGAAAATTAAATAGTCAAAGCAGTTAGTCGGGTATATAGATCATTTGGGTGAAAAGCAACAAGATCAATGTAGCACCATAAACAAAAATGATGGTAAGAAATGGCAGAAGTAAGAAGAAATTGACTGAAAACAAAATTAAAGCTTGGAAGAAAAGTCACATAGAGCCATCAGTTGAAATAAAAAACTGAAAATGTATAATGAATACCCTCTTGCTTGCACAAGCACACCACATGCAGTGTTGGGGAAGCTACCTTGAGAGCATAGCTTTGCAAGCTACCGATTACTTCACACTGATAGAAGTTGAACTACAGCAAAGCTGCCCTAGGGAGAAATCTAGTTTGGTTAACTAAAGCCACTTATAAAAATAACTTCATTCTACTTTGTAAAATAAAAAAGATCAAATTCACAATGTGCATGTGATACGAAATCCATCCATCCAACAATTAACAGTAAAAAGAACAGTGGCAATTCAATTACTTGAAACAAACAATATTGTTTTTAATTACAAACAAACTTATAACGATAATAATGATTTAATAATGAACACATCATTTAAATTGCAGTACACGGCCAATGCATGAAATACAGGTCTAGGCCTATTTAAAAGAAACAACTATAAACATTACCAAAAAGAGGCCTATTCATATAATAATGAAAAGAAACATACACGTTCATGTATAACACATCCGAGCGAGATCATAAGACGAATCAAATGCTCCTCTGCTGCATTGGGATGTAAACTACTAAAGCTAACTGTCGGGAAATGTTAGTATACAGGGCAGGAGTCAGGACCCAGCATACCTCAAGAGAAAGCGAACTTGTCCTGTTTTGTTTATTTTTCGCCGAGGCTGTGATTGGCTAAATATCGGCCTACTTGTTCGTTTCTGATTCCTGATTTGAGTTTGTGGTAGCTTACAGCAGGGGAGCCAAACGCATTACGGATTGAGCCAAACACTTTAAGGATCGCAACAAAACATTACGGGTGGTTACTCGGGGGTTCTTTTATCCTCGGAGAATTTAGCTAGAAAAAATGGGCAGCGCAGCGTGAGCGAACAACCACAGCGACATCTATTTGCTAGTGTTTGGTCGCTTACGTAACATATATTGTAGAATTATAGCCCCGGTACCTATGGTACTGTAGAAGACAAGTACTTTAAAAAAAAAATGTATTTGATCATCGACTTGGTACCGAAGTATCGGTTCTCGTGACATCCCTAATGCATGGTGACTGCTGTCAGAGCAAAGCGGCGATCCAACTGGAACATTTGAGAAGGTTGTATTCCAATGTTAATTTTGCATTGGTTGGTATAAGAATTAAAAGATATGAAACTGTATGGGAGAATGGCTGTAAACAGTCATGTTTCTTCAAGTACAAAGACGAATAAATGTCTGACACGTGCGGTGATGACCCCAAGCAACAGCAAAACATTGTATTTGTGGAAAACTCCCTGCTGCGGGACTTGCTAAGTGCTACGTCACTGCGCATGTCAATTACGTTATTCTCCACCAGAGCAGCACGTGTGCTGTTCAGTTTATCCCTCACTAGCTTGGTCCGTTTATACGTTTAATAATTGTGCCTTGTGTGCGTAACTGAAAAGAGACCACACATATACTGTATAATAAATAAACAAGTCAAACAAATCTGGAGATTGCTGCAGTTTTGGTTGGCACCAGCACAGTTGCCCACACATCAGCCTTCACAAGTGGTTCTTCGACCCAGATCCAGCTACCAATCTGCACTATGGCAACTCCAAGGATTTTTACGATGGACAGCCACCTCAGGCCAAATACTGCCTAGCTCGAGGCATCATTCGCAGTGGCAGTGACCAGACATATACTCTCCCGGACCTCGCCGAGAGGCTCGAGAGAAAGTCACAAGCCATACAGGTCTCTAAACGGGCTACAGAGACCTGCCTGCCAGAGCCTGCACGGGCCGAGCGCAAAGAACAGAGATCAGCCATACACCAGAAAGCTGGATCAACTACTGTCTATCTCAACAATGAACAGGAGACACAGAAGCCTCCCCGGAAATCTGTCTCCCCCGCAGCTGATTCCAGTGCAGCTCAGTCCTCCGCCAAGAAGCATTTCAAGCCTTACTGTCCTTATTGCTCTAATCAAGAACATTACCTCGGTGCTTGTGCTGAGTTTTCCAAGCTCAACACTACTGAGAGGGCTGACTGGATAAAGGAGAGAAAAAAGTGCTGGAGATTTGGGCGTGGTCACAAGCCAGAGAATTGCACACTCAAGAAGCCTTGTTCGACTTGTAATGAGCAGCACTTACTAGTCTTACATGAGATAACACTCACAGCCAATCAGAGTGTTCTCACTGTCAGCACATCCCCTAGTCTGGTGTACATGGGCCAAGCCAGACACTCCAGTTGTGTCATGCTTAAAGTAGTCCCAGTCAAGCTCCGCAATGGCAGTATTGGACGACGGTTATGAAAGAACCATTATCCTCGCAGCTGCTGCCCAACATCTCGGCCTGCAGCGAGAAGAAGAGCTCTTGCCTCAAGCGAGATCACGTGCCTGCAAACATCATTCGTAAGATCCCTCAAGAATTGTACCAGCATGTGGAGAGACTGTGGCAACTCGACACACTGCCATACAGACATGAGAAAGAAGTGACGCGCTCCAAGCATGACCAGGTTGCTCTAAACACACTAGAGGAAAGGACTGTCCATGTCACAGTAGAAGGGATGACCCGCTACGCAACTCCACTCTTTCGGAGGAAGACTGCACCCAGACTACAGGCTCCTACCGCCGTGATGCCTCTCCTGAGAGCCACTGAACGTCGCCTCGCCAACAACCCGGAGCTAGCTAGTGTGTATGATCAAGAGATCCACAAGCTGGAGAAAGCCGGTTATGCTGTAAAAATCACAAGCGAGGAGGCCAGCCTATCTGATGAGTTGTGGTATATCCCTCACCACATTGTATACCACAACAGCAAGGCCAGAGTGGTATTCAATTGTGCATTCCGCTACCAGCAGACTGTACTGAATGACAATATGCTTCCAGGGCCCACCCTTGGTCCATCACTGCTGGGTGTCTTACTCAGATTCTGTCTTACTATCGCTATCAGTGGTGATATACGTGGCATGTTTCACCAGATCAGGCTTCTTCACGAAGATCAACCTCTCCTCCGTTTCCTGTGGTGAGACATGGAGAGGGAGCACAGCCCAGCCATCTACGAGTGGTGTGTGCTGCCCTTCGGTTCAGTCTGCAGCCCCTGTTGCGCTATATATGCACAGCAACGACAGGTCAACGACAACAGCTCAGGCAACAAAGACGTGGTAGGTTCTGTCCTCACAGCCTTCTATTACAATTCTCTTCAGTCACTCTCCTCTCCACAACAGGCCAAGCAGCTCTTAGACAAGATTAGAACCTTGCTCGCCGCTGGGGGTTTTGAAGTTAGACAGTGGGCCAGCAACATGCCAGAGGTAATCGCCCATCTTCCTACAGAGGCCAGATCAGAGGGATGTGAACTGTGGCTGACAGCAGACAAAGCAGACCCCCAAGAGTCAATCCAAGGCCTCCGTTGGCACCGCCCCACAGACATACTAGGCTATAAGCACCGCGCAGTATTACCCACTGAGCCCACTATGAGGAGTATATACCTAGGTTTGGCCAGCCAATATGACCCACTCGAATACATTATTGCCTTCACAACGAGAGCGAAGGTCCTGGTTCAAGCTCTCTGGAAGAACAACAGAGGATGGGATGAGCCAATTACCGATCACTTCCTATCAGTGTGGCATGCATGGGACTGTGAGCTCCCCCTCCTACAGAGCATCACTATGCCCAGGTGTTACACGCCAGCCTGTGCTGACTCCAACACCTCTGCTGTAGAGCTACATATATTCATATATTTTGCAATGCATCAGAGAAAGCTTACGGACCTGTAGCCTACTTGCGCGTTGCTCCCAAACGACAGCTCTCTATGCTTCGTCTAGAGCTCAGCACCGCACTGACAGGGGCTCAACAGGCAAAGCTGCTGCACGCTGAGCTTACTCTACGGATTAAGCAGACTATCATGTGGTCTGATTCTACCACAGTGCTTAGTTGGATCCATTCGGAGTCATACCAGTATAAGGTGTTTGTCAGCATGAGAGTAGCTGAGATACAAGAGGTCACAGGCGCGGAAAACTGGAGATATGTCTACTCTGATCTTAACCCAGCCGATGGGATCACCAGGGGCAAAACCTTGTTCGAAACCTTGTCCAACCTAACCCCTGGAGCCAAGGGCCCGACTTCCTGTTGGAGCCCCCTACTCACTGGCCAGTATACCCCAACCTGAAATTAGAAGAAACAGAAGAGCTCTGGAGAATCATGTTATGTGGCCACCTCACAGCCACGAACATGTCCTCACAGGACCCCTCTCAGTACTCCACATGGGCTGACCTACTTCAAACCACACATCAGCCCCTTAACGGGGCGGCAGCACCTACTATGTCTGCATCCACCTGTCTAGACACAGAGGTAGCTCTCCTAAAGCGAGCTCAGAGTGAGTTTCACTCAAGAAATGCGTGATCACAACATTCAAATCCTGTACGTCCGAGCAGCCATCTGAGTCCATTCTCTACATTATACGACCAGACTCTGGCCATTATCAGGGTCGGAGGGTGCCTCCGTAAAGCTGAAGACCTGCATGAAGACACCCTTCATCCCATCGTCCTGGCACCTGAGCACGCCATCATAAAACTACTCGTCCAGGATTATGACGATCGCCTACTACATGCAGCTCCCGAATGAGTCTTTGCAGAGATCCGTAGGACCTATCGGCTACTCCGTGGTCAGCAAGCTGTCAAGAAGCACCAGTGTTGGGAGTGTCGTAAGTGGTGCAGCAAGCCTGTCGTCCCCAAGATGACCTTCCTGCAGCGTGGCTTGGACTCAAAAAACCCCCCTTCTTCTCTACTGATGTTGACTGTTTCGGTCCGTACACAATCAAAATAGGACGGCGGCATGAGAAGATGTGGGGCATCATATTTAAGTGTCTTACCACCAGGTGTGTTCATTTCGACCTGGTTCCTATAATGAACACTGACTCTTTCCTGTTAGCCCTCCGCCGCTTTGTAACAAGGAGAGGAAAGCCATACGAGCTACGGTGCGACAGGGGCAACGACTTCCGCAGCGGAGATAGGGAGCTCCAGGAGGCCTTTGAGCCTCTAGAGCTATTCCTCAAGGAGCAGCTAGCAAAGCAGAGCATCACCTTCAGGTTTAATCCACCTCTTGCCCCTCACTTCGGTGGAGAGTGGAAGAGGGAGATAAAGTCAGTCAAGGCCTCCCTCCAAGTAGTTCTCAAGGACCACGCTGTTCCAGAAGAAGTCCTAATGACAATCCTCATTGAGGTTGAGGGTATTCTGAACTGTAAACCATTACGTTATGTGTCATCTGACCTTGCCAACCCAGACCCAGCCACGCCTAATCTCCTGTTGATGGGGCGGCAGGATCCCTCCCACAGGCTGTCTATGGTTCCAGTGATCTGCTGGGGCGCTGACGCAGGAAACACAGCCAGATGCTTGCTGACCATTTCTGGGATCAGTTCACCCGCAAGTACCTCCCCGGTCTTCAGCTCCGCCAAAAGTGGTGGACTTCTGCTCCTGATCTCGCCGTTGGGCAAGTCGTCGTTGTTGTCGACTCACAGCTCCCGCAGGCGCTATGGCCTATTGTGATGATGGCAAAATCCGTGCTGCAAAGGTGGACATTAAAGGCAACACTTACACACGTCCTGTTGCCAAGCTGATCTAGCTCCAGAGAGTGCCTGATGAGAGTTAGCAGCAGTGTCCTTTACCGTCATAACGTATTTGTTAGACGAATCCGGGGACGGCTGTGGAAAACTCCCTGCTGCGGGACCTGCTAAGTGCTACGTCACTGCGCATGTCAATTATGTTATTCTCCACCAGAGCAGCGTGTGTGCTGTTCAGTTTATCCCTTGCTAGCCTAGTCCGTTTATACGTTTAATAATTGTGCCTTGAGTACGTAACTGAAAAGAGACCACACATGTATAATAAATAAACAAGTCAAAAAAATCTGGAGATTGCTGCAGTTTTGGTTAGCACCAGCACAGTTACCCACACATCAGCCTTCAAGGTACTCGTCTCTCATGATCATGCTTGCCTAGTTGTAAGCCTGTCACATGGTCAAATTCCCAGTTCCAGTGCTGGTATTAATGGTCATTTTAGATGAGAGCAGAGGCTCAACACTAAGCTAAGGTTAAATGTTCTTGTCAAATAATAACTAATACCAAGAAAATGCATTTCCCTGAGCAAATGCGATGTGATGCGTCGCAGTTATTGGACTGACAGCCTTAGTGCGCAGAACCTGCCCCTGCAGCACAAGTGGACTGCGGTCCAGACCCTGTCTGTTAACGGGGCGAATATTGCTGCCAGATTGGCAGTGCCGCTTCATCATAATTTAATGGTGGACACATACGATGATGAAGTTCTACCGTTTGGTTTTATTTTTAACAAGGTCAGGCTTTCATCGACAATGCATTCCATATAACCCTGCCATAGTTCAAGCTCAAGCACTGTGGTTGGGTCCTACTCTACCATACACAATTAATGCTAGATGGCGGTATATGCCCATGAAAAATCTCTCCCCATTAATTTCAATAGGGGCCAAAACCGATTAAAAATAATAATAAAAAATGTAACACGTCAACCGATCACTTAGCTATATACGTATTATGCCGTACATGTCGGCACAAGAATGGAATCGATAGATTCAAAACTGCGGGCGTAGTAAACAAGGAAAGTCGAAGTTGACAAACTCTGATCATCCAAATGGGTGTTAAACGGTACTACAACGGTGATTATGATGTGTGTTAGTTAAGTCGGTATTAACTCCATGGAGTATGTGTGCGTTGGCATAAAAGGGGCGCGGTTGGAAACGTAAACAGATATTTAGGCCAGTGGCTTATGTTCCTATTTTTGATCCCGGAAGACAGCAAGCTAATAATGTTAGGATATGACTAGTTGAAATAGATGTTGCTGGCTAAATCTTAGGAGTGCATTGCCGAGAGTAAAGTCGTAACAGTATTTTTGTCATATGTGCATGTTTCTGCAACCACGGTCAATTTTACTTTCCCAAATTTAAATAATATAACCTCTATGATTTAGAATTTTAAACAATGTGTCCTATTTTGCATTACGGACAGTTGTTTAATTTGTTATATAATTGAAATGAAAGTATTTTATTTTATTTTAATATTAAAGTATAGCCTACACATGGGCTGCTCCCTAAAGCACATAGAATGGCATTGGATTCATACAGCCTAACAATCATATCTGCTGCAACCACAGCGGAAAGCACGTTTGAGATTAGGCCTATAGCTGCTATACTTTTTCTTATTAACTGTTAAAGTAAAGGAAAGTAAAGTAAAGGATTTTCTAGCTAGAAAATACACTTTTTGGATGCTAACTTTGAATTGGCAAGAGCTTTATAGCTTATATATTAAAGGAGCCCTATTATGCACCTTTTCAGGTTCCTTTGTTTAGGAGTTCTACTAGAATAGGTTTACGCGTTTTAATGTTCAATAAACAATTAATTTAACAATTAACTGCCTGGATCTGCAGCACCTCTATTCACCCTCTGTCTGAAACGCTCTGTTTTAGCTCCTGTCTCTTTAAGGCCCCCTAACGGTATTCCAACTATGTCTGGGTCAGCACGGTTGCGTGAGGTGTCCACTCCAAACCTAATGCTCTTTTGCAGTAGGCGATGTAAAAAGCTTTATGAAAAACTTGTTCTGCCTTAAGTATCTCTCCCTTTGTCACTGTTATTTTTTTTCGACTACATAAACATACAATTCTCATAAAAAAAACTGCAAGACATGCAAGAACATTGTTCAAGTGCAACATGCATGAACAGTCAGAATAGCCAAACTACAGCTTTTTGCTGAGGGGTTGACTCATAAAAACTGCCACAGCCAATCTGGCTCGACTGATTTTACCTGGACAAATCTGCCTGGGCGTTTGTGGAATCTCTGCAGGTCCGTGTGATCTTAACCATGGGTCACAGTCTAGGTTCATGAGTATTCAAATTAATATAAAGCATGATGCATCCCCATAGGTGGCGGGTGAGACTGATGATTGGGAAATCCAATATTGAACCAACTATGTTAACGCCCACGGAGGACAATGTGCTCATACAACATGCACTGACAAACAATTAGACACTGCTAATAATGCAACACAGTAAAAGTAGGCCTACTGCTATATTTTATAACGATCATACTTGCTTTACGTAACAACCACGGAGGACAACTAACTATGTTCATATTGCAGCAATTATATACAATAATCACAAACAATAACGCACAGCTTTGGATGTGGCAGGGGTTAGAAATTGTGGGGTTAAAGTATTGACAATCCCGAACATTTAAACGCAAGCCTTGGGTACATTATCCATGCCAATACTAATGTAACCACGCAGTTAAATCATTATTATTTTGTATTATTATTATTATTAGACTACAAGTTTAGGCTAGGGAAAGCTTAATGGCTGTCAGTGGCTCCAAAGATGTTCAATCGGGTTCAAGTCTGGGCTCTGACTGGGCCACTCAGGGACATTCACAGACTTGTCCCGAAGCCACTCCTTTGTTATCTTGGCTGTGTGCTTAGGGTTGTTGTCCTGTTGGAAGGTGAACCTTCGCCCCAGTCTGAGGTCCAGAGCACTCTGGAGCAGGTTCTCATCAAGGATCTCTCTGTACATTGCTGCATTCATCTTTCCCTTGATCCTGACTGGTCTCTCAATTCCAGCCGCTGAAAAACACCCCCACAGCATGATGCTGCCACCACCATGCTTCACTGTAGGGATGGTATTGGCCAGGTGATGAACAGTGCCTGGTTTGCTCCAGACATGTCGCTTGGCATTCAGGCCAAAGAGTTCAATCTTGGTTTCATCAGACCAGAGAATTTTGTTTCTCATGGTCTGAGAGTCCTTTAGGTGCCTTTTGACAAACTCCATGCGGGCTGTCATGTGCCTTTTACTGAGGAGTGGCTTCCGTCTGGCCACTCTACCATAAAGGCTTGATTGGTGGAGTGCTGCAGAGATGGTTGTACTTCTGGAAGGTTCTCCCATCTCCACAGAGGAAAACTGGAGCTCTGTCAGAGTGACCATCGGGTTCTTGGTCACCTCCCTGATCGCTTAGTTTGGCCGTGCGGCCAGCTCTAGGAGGAGTCCTGGTGGTTCCAAACTTCTTCCATTTGTGAATGATGGAGACCACTGTGCTCGTTGGGATCTTCAATTCTGCAGACATTTTTTTGTACCCTTCCCCAGATCTGTGCCTCGATACAATCCTGTCTCGGAGGTCTACAGACAATTCCTTGGACTTGTGCTCTGACATGCACTGTCAACTGTGGGACCTTATATAAACAGGTGTGTGCCTTTCCAAATCATGTCCAATCAAATGAATTTACCACAGATGGACTCCAATCAAGTTGTAGAAACATCTCAAGGATGATCAGTGGAAACGGGATGCACCGGAGCTCAATTTTGAGTGTCACAGCAAAGGGTGGGAATACTTACGTACATGTGATATAATTTTTTTTTATTTTTAATACATTTGCAAAAAATTCTAAAAAACTTTTTTCACTTTGTCATTATGCGGTATTGTATGTAGAATGTTGAGAATTTTTTATTTATTTAATCCATTTTGGAATTAAGCTGTAACATAATAAAATGTGGAAAAAGTGAAGGGGTATGAATACTTTCCGGATGCACTGTATATATTATATATAAATATATATTATAATATATATTATATTATATATATATATATAATATATATATACACATATATACACACACACACACGCACATATACAGTGGGGTCCAAAAATCTGAGACCACTAGTCAAGATACTATTTTGCATTTGTTTTGAATGTAATACTATTTTTCATTACAAATGGATATCCGCTTAACAATTTCAGTGAAAAGTTGAATCTTTGAAAAATGTACATGAATTTCAGAATATCTTAGTTTTTGGTATGTCCCCCTTTTGCTTTATTGACAGGATGCACTCAAGCTGGCATGGAGTCCACAAGTTTGTGCAAAACCTGATGACCCATGTTATCCCAGCATGATTTGACAATAGACACAGAGCGCATTTAAGCCACGCCCACACCGTGGGGGAAAACAAAGCTGCACTTTCTATTGACTTGCATTGGATAGTTATCTTTATAGCTTTAAAACTAAAATCGAGACTATGCCAAAAAGCTGTTGCGTGGTTAGTTGTACGGCAAATGAGTTAACAAACCCTAATTTAAGATTTTATAGGATTCCAAGAAGTACAACTGAGCCAAAAAGACGTTATAGTTGGCTTAAGGCTATAAACAGACAGGAGGGCTCCCTAGCAACGGGGACTTTATCCCGATACAATTCACGTCGATGTGCAGTAAACATTTTGTGTCAGATAGGTCAAAAAGTTAATTTATTCTCTATCTGAAATTCTGTTGTGAATTATTTGTAGCTATGATGATGGATCTCAATTCCCCAGATACGTTAGTTAAGCTAGCCTGGTTAGCTAGATACGAACGGTCTAAAATATAGGCTACTTAGATTTCCAACCGCTTTTGTTTTGATTTTGGGACAGAAAACGGGCACTGAGCGAGTCCAATCAGGTTTAGCTTTTGTATATATTGTGGAAATAAATATCCTTAAGTTAGCAAGAATGTGACAGCTAGTGATAAGGTTGCAACAATAAGGTGCTAGGTGCTGTTTGAATAGCCTTGAGTCCTGTACTAATTGTCACATAGGAGAACATGATTGGTTGTTATCTAGAAGAGAACACTCAAGCCATTGTAACTGAAGAGCAGGTCCTACAGGGGAGTGAGACATACCATACGTCACACGAAATGCAGCTCGGGGGGCGAATAGAGTACAAGAGAGGGAGAGAGAGAGTAAGAACTTTAGAATCTATTCACCAGCGGCCGCTCTGATACATTCCCAGATATTTACCATTAGGGTTTCATATCTGCAAAATAAGGTAATTATTCAGCTTCTGTGTGTGTTTACTAATATATCATAGCATTAGACAAATGTTGATTAATTATTGGTAATTAACATGATAAAGTAATCATTGTTTTTATATCCCATTTTGTGTCTGAGTGATCTTCCTTGCCATTAACGAATTCGGAAAGGTTACCGGCGGAGAACCACCCTTCTCCATTGCGGCTAAAAACCTTAACAATATCTAGCCCTTTCTTCGGGCAGAAGTGTACTGAAGTAAGCTGTTGTTGACATTTTCTGTTAAAGATCTTTAAAGACGCGGTGTCCACCAATTTCCAATTGACTCCCATTCAACTTCGCGGATTGTTTTCCGCCACGGGGGGCGTGGTCTTCCCTCTGATGACGCGTTGCGCTCTGTGTCCATGTTCCAAAGAGCTTCTTGTGATGTCACAGAATGCTTGGCTTTCTCAGTCTTCAAGTGCCCCCGGTTGAGGTCAGGTGATTGTGGAGGAAAGTGCATGACAGTCAGGACTGCTTGGTCTTCTTTGGTCTTCAAGTAGTTCTTGAAAAGCTTTGAAGCGTGTTTGGAGTCATTATCCTGCTGCAGTATGAATCCTTCTCCACAAAGATGCAAACCAGAGGGTATTGCATGTCGCTGAAGAATGGAGTGGTGCTTCTCCTTCACCATTTATACAGGAGGTTAGTTGGTCAATGCCCCAACTTTGCTTAAATTGTATTACTGACCTAGAAATAGTGCAGAATCTTAAATATTTCTTCTTCATTTTACATGACATAGCTTCTTGTGTTTTTAAATGTTTCTGAATACTCAACTTTCTGATTATTTCCAGGTTTACATAAAAATATTAGAGATTTTCAATGTGGTCTCAGACTTTTGGACCCCACTGTATATATTCTTGCAGGGTAAAATAACGACATCAGCATACAGCTCAGATTTTTTATAGCCCACTTCATAATTGTCAGTTTCTCTGGTTTTATTATTTATTGTGTATGAGCAAACAAACATTTTTTTTAAATTTGACATTTTTTACCAAATTCCAAATTGTAATAATAAATGTTGCCATTAAGAGCAGAAAGTGCAAAACAAATTTAGAAACTGGTAAAAAAAAGAAAGAAAAAAAAAAGGCTGTTTTTTCAGTCCGTGAGTAATGCATAGAAAACAAGTTAATATTAAGTTTTAAACGACATAATACAACTTTGAAAATCATGGTTATTCCACAAAATATTGATTTCTAGGTGGTATGTGATGCAATAGTGCGATACAAGAATGTCCAAAATTGACAGCCATTTTACCAGGGATTAGTTGTAAATTGGTTATAATGGGAGTCAATGGGGAAAAAAATGGTTCTTGCAATTAAAGGTATAAGTATAAATAACCATCAAATCATATTTTGTTTTATCTCTATGCATTTGCATGTGCATGGCGTCATCGCATACTAATTTGCATAATGCTTTGTGGTTGGTGTGTGTGGGTTGCTGGAGGGGAGAGGCTACCAAATAATGCATTTATAAAAGAAACATAAAGAAATCTTTTGCCAAATAATTACAAGCTGACAACAGCACAGGGACATTGTGTGTTTGAATTAAAAGAGGTGAAAGAAAAAATGTTGGTGGGTTGAAATGTAGGTTTGTAATATTTAAAGTGTTGTTTGACGATGCCATTTTAGAAAGCGATAAGGGGTATAAACGGTTTGCCATAATAAGGAGGGGGACTGTTCGAAGCCCGATGAAGTTTCAAAGCTACTAAGAGAAACAGAGTATGTGTGTTACATTTGGTTTGTAATGTAACCAAAGAAACTCGCTCTCTCAAGCCTGCCTGAAACACACACTGCACACGGCGTGAAGGGGAGAGGGGGAGAGGGCGAGAGAGCCGCCCGCACTGGTGGCAGAAGAGCCAGAATAAGTTATGATTTAATAGATTTGGATACATTTCTTACATTTTCCCTGAAGGTCTGAATAAATCGCTAGATTTGTCGCTAGTTGCGTTTTATAAATAAAATCTCTAGGAGGGTCTAAAAATTTGATAAATCAAGCGATAACATTTCTAAGTTAGCAACACTAGTCCTGGCAATCGACGTATATGTACGCACCTAAAATGTATCCAGCCTGTTGCGGGTGTAAGGAAATGGTTCCGCATCTAAAAAAAACATTAGTAAGGAATAATTAGGACTGGGGACAGGGTGGCCAGTCGGGTGGCCAGGCTTCAGTCCACAGTGGCCACGGCCACCCCATGCCACCTCTTAGATCCGCCACTGGTGAAGGGGCAAGATTAATCATACCGTTGTGAATACTGTCACCGCAATAAAATGTTGGTTAACATACAAGTTTAGCTAAATCTCTACACAGCTTACCTATCATGTTCCAAAACGCAAATTATTTACTTACGTCGTGATTATAACAGTTTTGGTTTGCTAATTATAATCTTGGCATGAAGAAAATGGAACTATGAAACTTTGGCTAATAAGGGGCTGTTATAATCATTTGTAAAATGGTAACTAACATTTGCGACGTTAGACAGTCATCACTGACATCAGTTCGGTCTGTATCGTTTAACAAGCATGCTAGCTAACCTGTATGGAAATAAATAACTCCTTATCCAAATTGCGATGGTTAAGAGTTCACTAAATCAAAACTGGAAAATGTATTTAACTGCGGCGCGTATGCATTGTGGGGAACACTTGATACGTGGTATAAACCAGCAGTGCCTTAATTTTGACATCAAAGAAGTTCGTTTTGCAGCATTCCAGCAAGCTATATCATAAGCTAAACAAAATGGTGCCAGCTGTCATACTCACAACTCACACTTTAGGCTAGCTAACTTTGGTTAAATTTGCTGTCCAATTCATCCATCCATCCATCCATTAGCTAGACCGCTTATTCTATGCAGGGTCGCGGGGTGGGGGGTGGGGGGCTGGAGCCTATCCCAGCCGACTCAGGGCAGAGGCGGGGTACACCCTGGACAGGTCGCCAGTCTATCACAGGGCCGACACATAGGGACAGACAACAACTCACATTCACACCTACGGACAATTTAGAGTCACCAATTAACCTGCATGTTTTTGGACTGTGGGAGGAAACCGGAGTACCCGGAGGAAACCCACGCAAACACGGGGAGAACACACAAACTCAACACAGAAAGACCCTTGGGTCAGGTGGGGATTGAACCCAGGACCTTCTTGTTGTGAGGCAACAGTGCTAACAGTGCTGTCCAATTCAAATAACCAGAATTCTTTTTAACGTTAAACCAATACAACTTAACTCACATTCAGTACGCAGTGTCTTGTCAATGTTATGGGTTTATTCCAAGTGCCAGTGGAATCTGATGAATTATGATAAACTTGGTTTGACTTGTGAGTCCAGGCTACTCTCACTCGGACGTGAAGCATATTGCTCCTTCAATCAAAGTCCACCAGAGGGCCTAAACCGTTTCCCCATTCATTGTCTATAGGCAAATTAAGCGTCTAAAACATACAATAAAAAAATAACTAGTGGACAGATTAATTAGCTGTGTACAGGCGCACTCCGTGGCATTCGAATGGACAGTTTGATATTGCAATGGAAGCGAAATGGTCAAAACTGCGACCGTAGTCAAGGCGCCAAAAACCGTGGGAATAAAAATAATAGTAAAACTTTACGATAACAGTATGTGATTGCGTGACGCAATCACATAATAATAAAACTTAAGGATAACAGTATATGATAATGTCTTACGAGGCAATCACATAATAACCGGAGGGAGTCATTCGTTGCTGCAGTTAACAAGCCAAGACAGTCAGTATAGCCTAACATAACAACTTGCAATTACATAACATCAACGCTAGATGGTGGTATATGTCCGCGAAGCATTGAAGCACCTTTCCTTAGCACTTATGAGAATTCGACTAGTACTTATCATGGCTGCCACTTAGTTCCTTCTGGGTCATTTCACCCAGTTAGGAACCTTCCTAAGCAAAGTAGAAAATTCGACCGTAGCCTTTGTATACATCTTACTTAAGGTAGAATGACCTCTTGACCCTGTCTGCCCACCAAGGTAGAGCACTTATAAAGAATAACAGCAATCAATTTGCACCAGACATTTATGTGGTACTGGACTCACACAAACCAGATGTCAAAGCAAAAATACATCATAACGTAGGCCTACTATTTTTATGTGCTATTTGGATAAAACATAAAAAATGCAACTTTCGAATTCTGATTTGGAAATCGATTTCCATGGCAATGATCGAAGCTTTGAAGCATTCGGGTCAGCCCTTAATAAAATGTACAATTACAATAGGTGACCGACAGGCTGCTATGCATGCTGGCCACCTAATAATATGAACAAAATTAAAACGGGTTCAGCAGCTTCGCTGCTTGGACCCCTAATAATACTTGTCTTTTATGGTTCAAAAATGTTTGTAGTTCGTAGTTTCAGTAGTTAACTACACAAAAAATGCCAAAAAGTTATTTACCTACTTAAATCACTATGCAATTATGAATGTAGTTGAACTACTGCGAAACGTAGTAAAACTACTATTTTAAATGCATATAGTTAAATAATCCTCAACACTGCATATTCAAAAAGACTCTTCTAATTACAAACACACACTGCATATGTCAAGAATGCTAAGGCGCAGACTGAGGGTTGTGTCGGCATCTGTCCAGCAGAGGGACCGTGGTGGTGAGGCATTCCACTGACAGATCGCCAGGTGAGTTCAATCTGGTGATTAGTTGGAATGCTATTTATGGGTGTCGGTTTCTTTGCAGGAGGTTGGAGAGTGATGGGGAGGAGGCAAGCTTCTAGCAGCGAGCAGCAGCAAAGCAGAACATAACATTCGACTACTGCAGCTGCCACTGCAGCAACAGCAACAACAACAGCTGTTGTGCCGTTATTTAAATAAAAGGGTCAAATCCCAACCGTTACCGTTGTGTCAACCTTGGTCTGTGCCCAGGAACCTCACACAGACATTTTGATATAGGAAAACAAACATTCATGAACAAAAGAAACCAAATGGAAGAAAACTTCTTACCTGCACTGGCCTCTTCGGTCCCTCTCTCCTCCTGATGCACAGAAAATACAGGTAGAACAATATAGCGAGTGAGATGGTTGTATTGAGAAGAAAGTGGGGAAGATTAATGTGATGCAGAATGAAGGGAAAATAAAATGAAAAGTAAGCAAATTTAGAAAATAATTGACAGAAAAAAAGGAAAGAGCCACGCGCTTGCGCACACACACAAAACATTTGTACATGTACGGACATGACATTACCGTGGCACCAGAAATGTTGTCAGCCTTAGTGCTATTCTCTGCCTTTTGTGGTTGCTGAGTCACAGGCTGTAGTTCTGCTTCAGGTTCTGGCTCTTGGGATGGGGAAGGGGAAGAAGAGGCTCTCTTGGGCTCTGGCTCCTCCTTAGGTTCTTCAGATAGATACGCAAATACACAAATTATTTCCAATGTATATTCAATTTTTAAGCATGTTCAATTTGAATTTATTTGATTATGCAGTGGTCATCAACGCGAAAGCGTGCTTCAGTGACACGGTTTTGTCTATCTCCACTTTTAAATACTTTAAAACTACTTAAGTCGGTTATGATGGTAGGTGTTTATCCCCCCTAGCTGCCTTAGATAAACACAAGGAAATTTGTACTGCTTCTTACACAATTTGTAGATAAGCCAATATACCAAACAAGGAGGTGAATAAGAAATCTTCTTTGCTTTGATCTCATTCTAACAAATAAGCAACACAAGTATGCTGCCACAGGTATCTTAACTAACTAGTATTACTCTAGTAACTAGTGACACAAAATGCAGTTTAACCTGTCCTTCCCATACACCATTAAGTAGCAGGAGGTGCAAAAAGCTTTTCTCTGATTTGAACTGTGGTTACAAAAAAAAAAAGTGTTCACCTGTGGAAAAGACTGTTCACCCCATTTCTGTCTGAAATAATTCAGAGGAAATGGGCTTGTGCAAATCATAGAGCCTCAAACTTTGTCTCTGATTGGTCTGAATTTAGAATGTAAGAAATATTATTGCCTTGTGATTATAATGATGTAGACCCAATGTCTGATAGTAATTGAAATTATATAGAACACAATTAACAAACTCCAACTAGGCAAGCTTGGCAAATGACAAAAACAGCTGGCATGACAAAGATGCTTGTACATTAACTAATATTTTCAACTAGATAGTAATTATTGGTAATATATTGCATGGAAGGTGGGATATGTACTTCCTCTGCTTAAAGGTGCTCTGTAATGATCTTAATACCTATTGTCCCATCTCTGAAACTGTCAGCTAAGATTCTTGAATGTCTCTATGTTGATTAAACTTCCTGGAGAGAGGCGTTAACAGAGGGTCCACCATCAATCCGGCTCTACTGCAGGACAAGCTCTCCCAACCGAGTGTGCCTGACTCAACCTGCAGGTGGACCACAGACTTTCTGTCTGACAGACAGCAGCATGTAAAGGGAAAATGTCTCAGGCACCCTCACCATTAACACTGGGTCCCCTCAAGGCTGCGTTCTTTCCCCTCTGATATTCTCCTTGTACACACACAGCTACACTTTCAGGCATCAGTCTGTCAAGCTTTTGAAGTTTGCAGATGACTTTCCCCTCATTAGGTTAATCTCTGGTCGGGATAAGTCCGCCCAGAGGTGGGAGATTGACGATCTGGTGACGTAATGCAGTCAGAATAATTTGGAGCTCAAAGCTCTAAAGACAGTGTAGATGGTTGTGGATTTCAAGAAGAACCCACCCGCCCCTGTCATGCTGTGTAACTCCCCAGTCGACACTGTGGTCCTTCCACTTTCTAGGCACCATCATCACCCAGGACCTCAAGTACACATCACATCAGCTCCGTCACCAAGAAGGCACAGCAGAGGAAGTACTTCCTATGGCAGCTGAAGAGGTTCAACCTGCCAAAATCAATAATAATGCACTTCTACACAGCCATCTGTGAGTCCATTCTCACCTCCTCAAGCACCCTCTTGTACAATGCTGCTACTGCCAAGGACATGGGTAGACTTCTGCTTGTCATTCGCTCCACCGAAAAGGTGATTAGCTGCAATCTGCCATCCCTCCAGGATATACACCTCCAGGTCCCTGATGCGAGCAGTTTAAGATTGTGACCGACCCCTCCCATTCTGGACAAACTCCTTGTGTCACTTTCCTCCGGTAAGAGGCTGAGGTCCATTAAGCCAAAACCTCATGACACAAGAGCAGTTTCTTCCCGTCTACAGTTTGCCTCATCAACAAGGCCCAGGTCCTCCACTGAATGAAATATCTTCTTTAACTTTTTTCTATCCTGCCCCATTATTATTATTATTATTATTATCTCTGTATACTGCTCTCACTGGACAATATGTTTCACATGACAGCTCATAGACATAATATACTGTACTTTAATATTATTATATTATTATTTTATTTTATTTATACAGGGTTAACTGACTGAGACCAGAGAGAGGCCTATACTACAAAGCGAGGTAACTGGCTTACCCCGTTAAGTTCGGGGGTAACTTCCTGGTTAACCCATACTATAAAAGGAGGGTAAGTTTTACCCAAGGTATGTTGTCATAACAATTTATGCTGCATCTCTAAACTGCTCCAAGCAGTTTATGTTTGTGGTTAATTTGATGTTAAGCACTCTATAACACTGTAGTCTGGAAAATTGCGCTGCGTACAGCGTTGTAAAACTGCTGGAATGGACACAATGTTTTTGTCGGCAGTCGTTTAGATCATTCAAAATTAACACATGGTTTTACAACATGTAGCCTAAGCCAAAGTGTTAATAAATAGGCTATAAAGCTCTTGCCAATTCAAAGTTAGCATCCAAAAAGTGTATTTTCTAAGGAGAAAATCCTTTAACAGTTAATAAAAAAAAAGTATTACAATTTATAGGCCTAATCTCAAATGCGCTTTCCGCTGAGGTTGCAGTTGATATGATCATTAGAATGTCATTGCATTTATACAGCCTATGTGCTTTAGGGAGTAGCCCATGTGTAGGCTATCATTTAATAGCCTAATACTAATTGTTTTCTTAGATATATTATTTTATGTATCCTTTTATTTCAATTATATAACAAATGAAGCAAGTGTCCGTAATGGAAAATAGGACACATCGGTTAAAATTCTAAATCATAGAGGTTATATTAAATTTGGGAGAGTAAAATTGACAGTAGTTGCAGAAACATGTACATATGACAAGAATACTGTTAGAACTTTACTCTCGGCAATGCGCTGCCAAGATTTAGCCATTAACATTTATTTAAACTAGTTGTATCCTGACATAATCAACGGGGTTAAAAAATACGATGCATTAGCCATTGGCCAAAATATCTGCTTACGCTGCCTACCGCATCCCTTTTATGTGAATGCGCACAAACTCCATGGAGTTAACACCGACTTAACTAACACACATCTTAATCACCGTTGTATTACCGTTTCACACCCATTTGGATAATCAGAGTTTGTCAACTCCGAGTTTCCTTGTTAACCCAAGTTAGATCAGAGTAGTTTAACTCCCGTCCGTACTATAGGCCCCAGGTCTCTTTTCCAGCAGTGCCCTGTTTAAAGGCAGAATATATAAATTACAACAAAAACATATAATAAAAAATAAGCAAAAATAATTTTTACAATACAATATTTACAATACTGTACAATATTTCAGTTTCAACCAAAACAAGAACACTCTACAGCTCCTCCAGTAATAGTTAACATTGTTCACCAGAAATAAACTGCTCTAATTTCAATTCCTGTTGAATCTTGTTCCATTTATCAGAGGCAAAAAAACTGAAAGCTGATTTACCAAGTTCTGTGTTCACTTTAAGGCTTTCAAGGGTGATATAGTCCTGTGAGCGTGTCCTATGACTGCTGAATTTGTGTTTTAATAACTAAGTAAGGTAAAAAGGTAACTTGCCCAGCAATGCCTTGTTAACAAAAAAGGGAATGTTTTTCTCTCCTATCACTGAGAAGACCATCCTACTTTTGTATAGTGTACAATGATGAGTTCTAAAACTATCCCCAGTTACAAAACGCAAAGCACCGTGGTAAACTGCATCAAGGGACTTTAAAATAGTTGGGGCTATATACTGTACAGTGGTGTGAAAAAGTGTTTGCCCCCTTCCTGATTTCTTATTTTTTTGCATGTTTGTCACACTTAAATGTTTCAGATCAAACAAATTAAAATATTAGTCAAAGACAACACAAGTAAACACAAAATGCAGTTTTCAAATGAAGGTTTTTATTATTAAGGGAGAAAAAAATCCAAACCTACATGGCCCTGTGTGAAAAAGTGATTGCCCCCTAAACCTAATAACTGGTTGGGCCACCCTTAGCAGCAACAACTGCAATCAAGCGTTTGCAATAACTTGCAATGAGTCTTTTACAGCGCTGTGGAGGAATTTTGGCCCACACGTCTTTGCAGACTTGTTGTAATTCACCCACATTGGAGGGTTTTCGAGCATGAACCGCCTTTTTAAAGGTCATGCCAGAGCATCTCAATAGGATTCAGGTCAGGACTTTGACTAGGCCACTCCAAAGTCTTCATTTTGTTTTTCTTCAGCCATTCAGAGGTGGACTTGCTGGTGTGTTTTGGATCATTGTCCTGCTGCAGAACTCAAGTTCGTTTCAGCTTGAGGTCACGAACAGATGGCCGGACATTCTCCTTCAGGATTTTTTGGTAGACAGCAGAATTCATGGTTCCATTTATCACAGCAAGTCTTCCAGGTCCTGAAGCAGCAAAACAGCCCCAGACCATCACACTACCACCACCATATTTTACTGTTGGTATGATGTTCTTTTTCTGAAATGCGGTGTTACTTTTATGCCAGATGTAATGGGACACACACCTTCCAAAAAGTTCAAGTTTTGTCTTGTCAGTCCACAGACTATTTTCCCAAAAGTCTTGGGGATCATCAAGATGTTTTCTGGCAAAATTGAGACGAGCCTTAATGTTCTTTTTGCTCAGCAGTGGTTTTCGTCTTGGAACTCTGCCATGCAGGCCATTTTTGCCCAGTCTCTTTCTTATGGTGGAGTCATGAACACTGACCTTAACTGAGGCAAGTGAGGCCTGCAGTTCTTTGGATGTTGTTGTGGGGTCTTTTGTGAACTCTTGGATGAGTCGTCGCTGCGCTCTTGGGGTAATTTTGGTCGGCCGGCCACTCCTGGGAAGGTTCACCACTGTTCCATGTTTTCGCCATTTGTGGATAATGGCTCTCACTGTTGTTCGCTGGAGTCCCAAAGCTTTAGAAATGGCTTTATAACCTTTTCCAGACTGATAGATCTCAATTACTTTCTTTCTTTCTTATTTGTTCCTGAATTTCTTTGGCTCTCAGCATAATGTCTAGCTTTTGAGGATCTTTAGGTCTACTTCACTTTGTCTGGCAGGTCCTATTTAAGTGATTTCTTGATTGAGAACAGGTGTGGCAGTAATCAGGCCTGGGTGTGGCTAGAGAAATTGAACTCAGGTGTGATAAACCACAGTTAAGTTATGTTTTAACAGGGGGTGCAATCACTTTTTCACACAGGACCATGTAGGTTTGGATTTTTTTTCTCCCTTAATAATAAAAACCTTCATTTAAAAACTGCATTTTGTGTTTACTTGTGTTGTCTTTGACTAACATTTAAATTTTTTTGATGATCTGAAACATTTAAGTGTGACAAACATGCAAAAAAAATAAGAAATCAGGAAGGGGGCAAACACTTTTTCACACCACTGTGTGTATATATGTATGTATATATATATATATATATATATATATATATATATATACAGTGCATCCTGAAAGTATTCATACCCCTTCACCTTTTCCACATTTTATTATGTTACAGCCTAATTCCAAAATGGATTAAATAAAAAAAAATTCTCAACATTCTACATACAATACCGCATAATGACAAAGTGAAAAAAGTTTTTTACTAATTTTTGCAAATGTATTAAAAATAAAAAATAAAATATCACATGTACATAAGTATTCACACCCTTTGCTGTGACACTCAAAATTGAGCTCAGGGCCATCCCGTTTCCACTGATCATCCTTGAGATGTTTCTACAACTTGATTGGAGTCCACCTGTGGTAAATTCAATTGATTGGACATGATTTGGAAAGGCACACACCTGTTTATATAAGGTCCCACAGTTGACAGTGCATGTCAGAGCACAAACCAAGTTATGAAGTCCAAGGAATTGTCTGTAGACCTCCGAGACAGGATTGTATCGAGGCACAGATCTGGGGAAGGGTACAAAAAAATGTCTGCAGCATTGAAGGTCCCAACGAGCACAGTGGTCTCCATCATTAGCAAATAGAAGAAGTTTGGAACCACCAGGACTCTTCCTAAAGCTGGCCGCCAGGCCAAACTGAGCAACCGGAGGAGAAGGGCCTTGGTCAGGGAGGTGACCAAGAAACTCGATGGTCACTCTGACAGAGCTCCAGTGTTCCTCTGTGATGGGAGAACCTTCCAGAAGGACAACCATCTCTGCAGCACTCCACCAATCAGGCCTTTATGGTAGAGTGGCCAGACGGAAGCTACCCCTCAGTAAAAGGCACATGACAGCCCGCATGGAGTTTGCCAAAAGGCACCTAAAGGACTCTCAGACCATGAGAAACAAAATTCTCTGGTCTGATGAAATCAAGATTGAACTCTTTGGTCTGAATGCCAAGCGTCATGTGTAGAGGAAACCAGGCACTGCTCATCACCTGGCCAATACCATCCCTACAGTGAAGCATGGTGGTGGCAGCATCATGCTGTGGGGGTGTTTTTCAGCGGCAGGAACTGGGAGACTAGTCAGGATCAAGGGAAAGATGAATGCAGCAATGTACAGAGAGATCCTTGATGAAAACCTGCTCCAGAGCGCTCTGGACCTCAGACTGGGGCAAAGGTCCACCTTCCAACAGGACAACGACCCTAAGCACACAGCCAAGATAACAAAGGAGTGGCTTCGGGACAAGTCTGTGAATGTCCCTGAGTGGCCCAGCCAGAGCCCAGACTTGAACCCGATTGAACATCTTTGGAGAGATCTGAAAATGGCTGTGCACCGACGCTCCCCATCCAACCTGATGGAGCTTGAGACGATCTGCAAAGAAGAATTGGAGAAACTGCCCCAAAATAGGTGTGCCAAGCTTATAGCATCATCCTCAAGAAGACTTGAGTCTGTAATTGCTGCCAAAGGTGCTTCAACAAAGTATTGAGTAAAGGGTGTGAATACTTATGTACATGTGATATTTTATTTTTTAATTTGTAATACATTTGCCAAAAATTCAAAAAAAAAAAATTCACTTTGTCATTATATTCACTTGGTCAGTATTGTATGTAGAATGTTGAGAATTTTTTTTTATTTAATCCATTTTGGAATTAGGCTGTAACATAATAAAATGTGGAAAAAGTGAAGGGGTATGAATACTTTCCGGATGCACTGTATGGTGTGCAATGCACTTGAATGTAGCTAAGTGATGGGCTAGGTTCACGTGTTGTATTTTTACTTATTATTTTTTATTGTTTTTTGCCCCTATGCTATATTTATTTATCATATTTTTTTATTGTAAGCTGCGCACATCATCATACCAGTACTGGCAACGGGACTTCACTTCACTTACCACAAAAGTGGTAAGTGTTGTACTTATTAATAACAGCAGGAGTTGAAAATGGCTTAACTCTCAACGGGATTGGATTAACTACGAGTACGCTGTTTAACAGTAGTAATTGTAAGTGGCCTACTCTCAAATCAAATGTGTTCGTTGTGTAACAGGGCTAAGGGGCTAACGTGAATGAAACGCAAAGGCTGCACGGGGGTTTGATAACAAACTAAATTAGAGACCTATCACACAGTACAGCTAATTTAGTTTGTTTAAGGTAACCTTAGGCCAGTTCACTTGTTTTGTGTTTTGTTTGTTTTCATAAATTAAGATATATAAGAAGAGTCAGTATTATGGATAAGCCAGCTAGCGTTTCCTAACAGTGTTCCGCTATCCTGCTATGCATACAACAGCGGCGTTTGTATTGTTTTAATGATTTTTCCGTATTCACCTCAAAGCAACCATGTCTAGATTACTTTGTACGAAACAACCAGCATCTAACAATGCTAATTTAAACAAAGAACCAGATGCAAAAAAACATAGCCTAAAGAAAGCCCTTTAGTTTAACTGTTAGCACATAGCCCTGGAAGTGTTCTAAAACTTATGTTTACCTATAAAGCATACAAGCTACGGTATCAAACACTCCCGTAAGTATTTAGACGTGGTCAATAATGGTAAGCATAGAGTTAAAAAACTAAGGTTAACCCAATGAGATTACAGGGACAGTCCACATGGAGCAATACCAGGGGTATTTCACAAAGCTTGATAACTCACTAAACTTGACCCCTACACTAAGTAAAACCTGGAACCCCTTCAAACATGGAACATGGACTAAAGTTTACTCAGTTAGCGGGCCTTGTATGTGTCCAAGATTTTTACAGGACTGAGGTGGCAACCCTCTTAACAGCCAAAGTTTTATAGTTTAACTTTCTTCAAGCTAAGATAATAATTAGCAAGGCAAAACTGTCATAACCACAACATAATTAAAGATTTTACATTTTGGATTGATTTTGGAACATAAGATAGGTAAACCTTGTGGACATAAGCTAAACTTGACCAACGTTACTTATGATGTAATTAAACAGAATGCTTGTTACAGTAGGGTCCGTGTACCTAAGTTTCAGTTGATTTTCCTTTACAGTTCAGCAGGTGTCGCGGTATTTCAGGGTAAATAGACCCAAAAGCAGATCCCTTAACATTCACGAAGACTGTACACAAAAGACCAGTGAATACTCAAGAGGTTCTTTTACTCCAAAAAATACCTTAACACGTATGCAAGTACAAGGTAACGGCCGCACAAAGCAAGAAGGCACAAACAGGAACTTAAATAAATAACCTGTCAAAACGGGACAGGCGAAATCAATAATCAATTAGCATCGCCCTGCTGACAGAGTCTCCCCTTGCTGGTCTCTGGTGGATCCCTTCTATCCTGATCATGACAGCGGGACAATTCATAATTTCAGGTCGTTGTACCGTTCCTACATTCCAAACGTCTGTTGAACTTTACTTAAGGATCTTGAGTTGTGTTAGTTTTCCTTTTTCAATGTTGTGTTTTGACTTGGTTTCACTAAAGATGTGCAGATGCGTCTGCTCAGTTTGTCAATCAGCTCTACAAAATACAAAATTGAACAGACAAACAGTGGGTGGAGATTTCATGCGAAAGGGGAACGGAGTGTATAAAAGTTTCAGCTGTCTGTCCTTCCCGTAATCTGTAGGCTATGTTCGTACAACTTAGCAGTTATTATTATTAGTTATTACAAGCCAAACCATCAGTAATTATGCGATGCATCAGTGATGACGCTCACATATTGAAATCACAAAGTCTTAGTCTTCTTCTACTTATTATTAGGTCGACTTTTGTCCGCCTGCAGTTTTAATCTATAAGACCGTATAGTGTGCATGTAAATAACAAAGTGATCGGTTCCCTTGTTATATTGTTATCGATTTTTGCCCTATTGAAATGAATGGGGAGAGATTTTTCATGTGTATATACTGTCATCTAGTGTTGATGTTATGAATTTGCATGTCGTTACGTTTGTGTACTGACTGTCTTGGCTATTATGCCAAACACCAGTTGCTAGAGAAATAATGATGGTGGATCTAGCTAACTTAGGAGTTAATGCGAAAAGGTCCATCATCTTAACCTAAGTCAAGGAACGTAGTCATCATTACTGGTGTCCTGATTGGGTATTGAGGTTACACACTTGCATAATATCCAGTAGTTCCAGTACAATTTGTGCTAAACAAACACAGGGAGAACATGCAAACTCACTGAAGAAAGGCCCTTGGGCCAGCTGGGACTTGAACTGAGGATCTTCTGGCTGTGAGGCAACGGTGCTAACCATTGAGCCACCACCAACAAAAGTGACCCGCTTACAGGGTTAAAAATGAAACGATATCTTTCTTCGAGTCATTAAGATGTCCCTGTTGCCCTCTATTTAAACCAACTTTACTTGTTTATTTGTAAATGAAGCCTGAGCCCCATCCTATCTTCACTCACTATCAGCTTTATTGAACCTTGTTTTTGTCATCAAATCTACATCAAGTTGGCTATGTTTCCAAGGTTGGATGACCACAACACAGCATAAAATAAAAATGATTCTAGTGAAGGTAGTGTGCAGGACCATGTATTGTAAATAAAACGCATTTATACCACATGCACCTGCCCAAGACATACAGGTGTTCCAAGAGTGTTTAATAGGCTAATGTACAATTGTAAATGCATGACATCTTGTTGAATAAAGATGGAACATTGTTTGAAATGACAAGAGAATATTTTTAATGAGGTTTTTAGCTAAATATTAACCATTTAAAAAATTTAACAATTCGAATAAGGTTAGACATGCACTTTAAAGGGGCCCTATTATGCTACTTTTCAGGTTCATACCTTTATTTAGGAATTCTACTAGAATAGTTTACTAATTTTACTGTTCAATAAACAATATTTTTTTTCCAAACTGCCTGGGTCTGTAGCATCTCTATTCACCCTCTGTCTGAAACGCTCCATTTTAGCTCCTGTCTCTTTAATTTAAGGCCCAGCAGGTGTTTTCTGTGAGAGAGAGTAGCTCCCTTTGGCGTGGACTATGGGCTTTGTAACTTTTCAGACCTTTTATATGCATAGAAAGCTATATAACATACTAAAGGAAAGGGAAAAACCCAAAAAGCATAATAGGACCCCTTTAATTTAGTCTTTAGTTCTGAGAGTTAATTAGTTTGATGTCATCGGACGGCATGAAATATGGACGTGCAAAAATAGCAATCCATATTGCAATCCCTGTTACTTTTTCATCATAACACAAATTGGTCAAACTCATGAAATAACAACTGTGAAACTAACTGAATGTGTGCAAAATGGTTTCGAGACCTATCGTCTTATGTGCAGACGTCCAAAAGGCGTCCTAGTCAGACGTTCAGATGTTGACCGTGTTGCATGTCCAAAGACGTTCAAAAGGGGTCCCAGTCAGACGTTCAGAGATCAAACCGGTTTTGCAGACGTCCAAAAGGCATCCTAGTTAGACGTTCAGATGTTGACCGTGTTGCATGTCCACAGACATTCAAAAGGGGCTCTAGTCAGATGTTCAGAGATTGAACCTGTTTTGCTTGTCCATAGACGTTCAAAAGGCGTTCTAGTTACACATTTAGATATTGACCGTGTCGTACGTCCACGGACGTTCAAAAGGGGTCCCAGTCAGACGTTCAGAGATCAAACCTGTTTTGCATATCCATAGACGTCCAAGAGGGTCCCTAGTCAGATGTTCAATGCACAACCCACAACCGGACAACATTGACAAGACACTGCGTATTGTGAGTTAAGTTGTATTTAACATTAAAAATAATTCTGGTGCCTTGAATTGGAAAGCAAAGTGAACCAAATTGAGCTACCCTAAAGTGTGAGTTGCTAACTATGACCATCTCAAAGGCACATTTAGCTTATGTCTAGCTTGCTGCAAAACAATCTTCTTTATTTGTTTAATGTAACCGGCGTGGTGTGATGGCAAATTTAGCTCTTATGTGCTTAGACTTGTTTTTGTGAACATAGACAACCTCTGTTCTAACCTTGAGATGTTAGTGGGGAGTGCAACTGTTTACAGCTAGCTTGTCTCTAGTTCTTCCTTCAGGGGCAAAAACAACTTTGTTATCTCACAGATGTGCTCCTGCTCATTTCACAGGCTTTCAAACAGTGTGGAAATTATTTGTCCAAAGACTCCGTTTGACAAAAACTGAAACTGCAGAGAAGAGGATCTTTGACCTGCAGGCCAGCATTTAAAATATATCTAGATTGTACTTTGCTTCACTTCTCATCAATAATAAATTATATAAAGACAAATCATTTGAAATCTTAATTTCTCATCGGAATTACGCATGAAATTCAGGATTGAAAAGCATGATTGAAACGTCCAAATCCAACATTACATCATTGTCAAAATATAGACACTGCGTGGTTGATAACACGGCAAACTGGCAAGCAGGAGCTTTATGAAAAAAATATTTAAATGGTAAAACGATTGGCCTATTAAACAAGCATTCACACTGAAGACAGTAGACCGCTGTTGATTTAATGTCGCAGGGCTGTACAGTGCGACAGTTTTGATCACATTGTAACGGTTTATATCCTATACTCCATTTATCTGGGGTGCCAGGTAGTGTTAACCTACCAGAGAACTAATTCAGATTACACAGATTACACACTGATCTTCACAATCATCATTTACCCCACACCATCATTGGTCTCTAACATTCACAATTCAGGGTGGTTATTCAGTCAAGCACAGTACAGTAAATTTCCCCAAGGTCCCTATCACATGATTAACACCATGGAAGGAAATCATTTCAATCCCCACACATTTAACCCGTTTTTATCAATAATCACATATTATACCCCAAAAATCAGCATCAGTCCATAAAGTGTCCTCAAAGGCTCTTGAACAAAATTAACACCCAATAAATCATATTAACGCCCCAAAATCAATATCAGTCCGTACAGTTCTCAGATGCTCATGTACACAATAAATACCTGATAAATCAAATTAATGCCCCAAAATCAATATCAGGCCGTAAAGTGTTCTCAAGTGCTCTTGAACGCAATTAACGCAAAATAAATCATATTAATGCCTCAAAATAAGTATCAGCCTATCTCGTTTACAGTTCTGGTTTTCGTTCAGTCCAGCCTAATATTGCGATTACAGATCCCCCCCCCCCTCCCCCATGGTCTTTCAGTCTATCGTTTTGTTTCTACGCCGTTTACCTCCCATTGTTTCCCAGCACCAGCCCAACAGAAACTACCAGAAACACCTCAGTACGATACCCAGGTGTGGTCGGTCGTATTTCCAGACGATAGTGATGCTGATCAACTCCGATTTCCCCTGGACTCGGGAAGCGAAAGACCGGTCTTCAATGGCAACACAGGTAACGAGGATTTTAGCGATAGTTTAGATACTTGGAGATAGGTGCGCGGTTAGGGTTTTCATTCGGCAAGCGTCTCTCAGCAAACAAAACCAACTCTCGTTTCACGCTTCCCCGACATTGTTTTCCCCAGTTTACTTCCACCATTGTTAACTCTATCGCACCTGTTTGCTCGGGTTAATTAGGGATTCACTGACGTTCTTGGGACGGCTGCATTAATTTATGTAATCTGAGGCCTTCACATATCGTATCGTATATACGATCGTAATTCAACTTTTGTTTTAACTGAGCCCTAATAACATTCTTCTCCACTAACCTCTGCAGGTCACTGAGCTGGGCCACTTTGGGGTAGCTGGGAGATTCTGGAGTGATCTGGGGTTGAAGCATCACCTCTAGAGGGCCTCTGAGCGGTCAATTTAGGTTGAGTTCGGCTGGAGTTACTCCTATAGTCTCGTGCACTGCCGAATTCAAGGCAAACCGGAACTCATGGAGATGTTGATCCCACTGTTTCTGCTGCTCCCCCACATAAGATGCAATCATGGTCTTCAAAGAGCGATTGACCCTCTCGGGTTTGAGGGTGATAAGTGGTGGTGAACCTCTGCTTGAGGTTCCATCCCTTACAGGTGGCATCAATACATCGGACATGAATTGTGACCCCTGGTCAGATAAAAGGTAGTCCGGCACACTTCATCGGGTCAATATTTCTTTGGTTAGTATCTTAAGAGACTGTCTTGGCCGTGGCTCGGCGTAAAGCAAAGAGTTCCACCCACTTAGAATAATAGTCCACAAATACCAGGAGGTAGACATTCAGCTGTGAGCTATGGGGAAATGGACCCATTAGGTCAACCCCCAGCATCTCCCACGGTCGACTCACTATGGTCTGTTGCAATTTCCCTGCCGGTTTTCGACCTTCCGGTTTGTGTTGTTGGTACACTGGACAGTTCCTAATATGATTTCGGACGTCCAGGCTAAGTTTAGGCCAATTTATCAAGGACTGTAACCGTTTATAGGTTTTAAACCTCCAAGATGTCGAGCTAAGGGATCATCATGAAAGAACTGCAGCAACGAATAGCGTACTTGCTTTTGTGCATAAATCTGGTAAAGGGTTCGGTGAGGTAGCTGATTTACTCGGTAGACCTTGTCTTCCACAATTGTCATTTTGGAGGTAGCATTTTCAATTTTCTCTCCTTTTTCCAGGATGCTTTGATACAAGGCTTGCACTTCTGGATCTTCCTGTTGGGCTTTCCCCAGCGCTTCATCTGTGAATGGGAACTCGATTTCGGGTTCTGGGTGCCTGGAAAACAGCACAAGTGCGTAAACAGTTACTGGCAACATCCATGGGAGCTCGGGATAGTGCGTCCGGTACCATGTTGTACCTCCCTTTCCTGTACTCCACTGCAAAGGTGAATTCCTGTAACCGGAGAGCCCATCGGATCAACCGTGTGCTGGGCTTACTGGTCTTGAACACCCACACCAAAGCTGAATGGTCTGTGACTACCGTAAAGTACCTCCCTTCCAGATAATACCGCCATTTTTCCAAGGCCCAAACAACAGCCAGGCACTCCTGCTCAGTGGTAGAGTAGTTGCGCTCTGCGCCGTTTAAGGTGCGACTAGCAAACGCCAGGACCTCTTCAGAGCCAAGACCTGTCTTCTGGACTAGCACTGCACCTAACCCCACCTGACTGGCGTCTGTGTACACGACAAAGGGAAGATCGAAGTTTGGGTGGCCTAGGATTGGAGGGCTCACTAGACAATTCTTTAGTGTATCAAAGGCACGCTGGCACTCCAGAGTCCACCGAAATTTCACCCCCTTCCTCTTTAAAGCATTGAGAGGCTCAGCCACTTGGGCGAAGTTTGGTACGAACCGATGGTACCAACCAGCCATGCCCAGGAACCTCTGCAAGGCTTTGAGGGTCACTGGCACAGGGAACTCCTGCACCGCCCTGGTTTTCTCTGAGTGAACCTGAATACCATCTGCTGACACGATGTGCCCCAAAAACTTCAGAGACGTTTGACAGAAGTTGCTCTTCTTGATGTTCACTGTCAGCCCGGCAGTTCTTAGCTTCTCCAGTACTGCTTGAATATCCTTAAAGTGTTGTTCTCTCCCCGGAGAGTATATTATGATATCATCCAGGTATACGAAACAGATCTTCCCTCTGAGCTCCCCCAGAGCGATCTCCATGAGACGCTGAAATGTTGCCGGAGCGTTTTTCAATCCAAAAGGCATGACCTTTAATTGAAAAAGCCCTTCACTGCACACGAAGGCTGTCTTTTCCCGGCTGTCTTCATCCATCTCTACCTGCCAGTATCCGCTATTGAGATCCGGAGTGCTGAATATCGCTGCACCGGACAATGACTCCAGGATCTCTTGGATGGTAGGGAGCGGGTAAGCATCGTCTTGTGACACATTGTTGGGTTTGCGGTAGTCAACACAAAATCGTTGTCCCCCTGTTACCTTGGGGGTAAGAACAACTGGAGATGCCCAGGCAGATGAGGAAGGCTCAATAATGTCTTGGTCCAGCATGTCCTTCACTAGGTCTTTAATTATGTTTAGTTTAGTGGGAGATTGTCTGTAAGGTCTTTGTTTGATCGGCATCTCATGAGTGAGATGGATTTTATGCTTGAGGATCCCAGTACGCCCCAACTTTATGGTACAGACATCAATGTTTTCCCGGAGCTGTCGAAGGAGCCTTGCCTACTCTCGTGGTTCTAACTGAGCCCTCTGACTGGCTTCCCCTACAAGAACTTCATCAGCCACCAGTCCAGGTTCTAACCCTGGCGGACCCAAAGCAGAGAACAACGCGACTTCTGGGCCCCAATCATTACAATCCCCTGCTTCTTGTTGGAAAAAGTGTTTTTCTTTATCGGTACCCTGGAACCAATAGCAATTGCGCATAACATCTATTTGGATCCCACTGAAGTACATGAAATCCAGCCCTAATACTACAGGAAATGCCAGAGTCACAGAGGACAGTATAACAGCAGGAAGCATATAGGTTTGATTGCAAAGGTGAAACTCCACCTCGCTCCATCCTAAGGGTTGCTTAGCCTCCCCATCTGCAAGATACAGGGGTCCTTTAGTCCAGGGTTTCAGGTCTTCCTGTGGTCCTTTCACCCGTTTCCACAATTGTTCCGTGATCAGGGTGTAGGAGGCACCTGTATCTAGAATTGCCCTTCCTATCCAGGTTCCAAGAGTCACGGGCAGCATCAACTGAAGTGGTATAGTAGGGGAGGATGAACAGAACGGTTGATTAAACAGGGATAATTTCTTAGTGTCTACGCTGGTTAAAGCCCCCAGGGTGGGTCTACCATCCTTGTGATTGGATGTAGAGTGGTCCGCTGGAGAGGGCTTGTAGAGTGATTTGGGGTTCCTTAAGTGATTCTGAGAGAACTGGCGTGGACATGAAGCGGGTGAATGTCCTTCTTTGCATCTCCAGCAGAAAACCTGAGGAGGTTTAACTGAAGTCTCTGGAGGTTGATTATCCTGTGACTTAGGGGCCTGCCTAACCAATGGTCTCCTTCGCTGCTCGTACTGTTGTTGCGATTCTCTGTCTTTCTCTATTTGTTGTCCCAATCTTACCAATGCATCCACTGTTGTAACTCTTTCCCGGAGTTGACTGGCCAGCTGAGGATTGATGTTTTTCAAAATCAGCTTAATGACTTCTTCCTCACCGATGTCAGATTTCCAACGCTTACACAGAGAATGGTAACTGTAGGCAAAATCCCGAATGCTCTCCTTATCCCCTTGGACTTTATTTCGGACCCGGTCGGCCAACTCATCCGTGTAATCCTCAGACAAAAATGCGGCCAGAAACTTGGTCTCGAATTCCTCCCAAGTGGTAATATGAGAACGGGCAACATCCCACCAGTCTCTGGCGGTGCCATGCAGAACATTCCGCAGGGTGGCTAGGAGCTCGTCATCACCCAATGAGTTAAGAGCAAGGAAGTCATGACATCTCTCCAAATACAATAGGGGATCTGAACTGTCATCTTTTTTCCCAAAAGTAGGAAACTCCAATTTAACAGGCATATGTCCTGCCGGTCGACGACTCCAATCTCCTCGAAAAGGGGAGTGAGGAGGCATTGAGGGAGAGGAAGTAATTGGCCCCAGGGTCTTCTCCAGACTCGCAGGTTGCCTGGGAGTCGGTAACCTGAGGACGGGCCCTCCGGGCCTTAAAGGCTCCTCAAAGGTGGGCCCTGGTTCTGCGGTTTGGCAGGATGCAGACACCAAGGAAGTGGCATGGAGGGTGGAATGCTTAAATGAGGTCAGGTCGGTGGATACGGATCCAAGATGCTGACTACATTGAGTGACCTCTGTTTGAAGGCAATCCAGTAATACGACTAGCGGGGAGAGCATTGCATTCATCTCTTTTAGTATTTCAGTGTGGAGGTTTTGAAGACGCCATTGAAAAGTGGCGGCTAGTTGAGTTCGGTTATATTCAAATTGTCGATCCATTTCAGCTATAACCTTCGGTTGCCCTCTTTCGCCTAGCTCTGACAGCTTGTCAGTCACCTGTGTCAATGTTTCTCTAATTCCTCTTAGGTTAGCATGTTGATCATCCGTAAGTGCCTGAATTTTTGTGTTAACTAAGAAGTGAAGGTTTTGCTGAGTTCTCCGTAGCTCTAACATGTCACTTTGTAGATTTCCCATCTCCACATTGAGCCCCTCAGGTAAGGCTTTGTGGGGTTGCAAAGGAGTGGTCAACAGAGAATCCCCACACAGGTCCATATCGTCCAAAGAATAACTGGTAGATGTTTTTGGTAGGGCCACAGAGGGTCCTGCCTGTCCCAGAAAATCATTAAAAGGTTGGGTTAGAGTTTCAATTTTGTTTATTGGCGGAGGCTCCCCCAGGTTCTCCCTAAGTGACACCAGGCAATTGACCTCCATTTATCCCGTACTGTATTAGCTCGCTCTTTATTAACTTAGTTGGAGTTGAATCGATAATATTTTCCTTTTTCCTTGTAATTAGTAACATTTGATCTTTTATTCTTTATTTTTCTCTTTTTGATTTTTTTTTTTTTTTAATCGCTCCAGTAGTAGTAGTGCAGTAGTGGTTATTCCCCTGAATTTTCAGGTCCCATCTGGGGTGCCATTTTTTTTTATGTAACGGTTTATCCCCTTTGCTCCATTTATCTGGGGTGCCAGGTAGTATCAACCTACCAGAGAACAAAATCTCCTTTATTTTTAAAGAATGGGGAGCCAGGTTTGCTGGGGATATACACCCTTACACAGGGCCCTAAGAGGCTATAGGACCCTTTTTAGAAAATAACCACTCACTTTTGATAAGCGTCACTAGTACTCAAATTATATTTCTTTACACAGTTTGGGATAGCACTGGATTACATCTCGGCCCCAGATTACACACTATCTTCACCATGAATCATTATTTACCCCACAACATCATTGGTCGATAACATTCACAGTTCAGGGTGGTTATTCAGTCAACCACAGTACAGTACATTTTCCCAAGTTCCCTGTCACATGATTAACACCACTGAAGGCAATAATTTCAATTCCCACACATTTAACCAATTTTCAACAATAATCACATATTATACCCAAAAATCAGCCTTAGTCCATAAAGTGTCCGCAGAGGATTTTGAACCCCATGAACTCAATGAATCATTTTAACTTCCCCAAAATCCATATCAGTCCTTACAGTTCTCAAATGCTCATGTAAACCATAAATACTCGATAAATCAGTTTATCTCGTATACACTTCAGGTTTTCGTTCAGTCCAGCCTAATATTGCGATTACAGATTTCCCCCCCCCTCCAAGGTCTTTCAGTCTATCGCTTTGTTTCCACCCCGTTACCTCCCATTGTTTACCAGCACCCTCCCAATAGAACTACCAGAAACACTTCAGTACGATACCCAGGCGTAGTCTGTCGTATTTCCAGGAGATAGTGATGCCGATCAGTTATTTCCACTGGACTCGGGAAGCGCAAGACCGGTCTTCAATGGAACACTGGTGACGAGGATTTTAGCGATAGTTTAGTTACTTGGTTGTGGTGCGCGGTTAGGGTTTTCATGCGGGCTAGCGTCTCTCGGCTAACAACGCCGACTCTCGTTTCACGCAAAATCATGTACAGTAAATCATGTTTTATTTACTGTAATATGGTCTAGTAGTTGGTTAGCTTATGCCACTCCCACAAAAAGTAAATTAGTTTTCTTTTACTGAACTGTCCACCCTTGTGTGCTACCAAATGTTTCTCTGTGCTACTGAAATCTTTAGCTTGCTAGCACCAGTGCTACCACCAAAAAAGTAAGCATACAGCCCTGGTCTGACAGACTATCAACATGCTTTTATCATCTTTTGAAGTTGAATTTATGTGCTAGCTAGAATTAACTATCATGGTCATTATTTACGTCAACAATACTGTGCTTTCACTGCTTTGCCATGTTAGAGAGCAAGCTCCTAGCCAGCTTCTCAAGACAGTGGGAGATAACAGTAAACAGACAGTGGTAAGAGTTTATTGTGGTTAGATAATATACTTACGAGTGTTTTGAGTGATTGGATCGCAATGCGTTTTTGTGGTCGTTTACACTTGAGTTAAGACACTGCGTACTGAATGTGAATTGAGTTGTGTTTGCTAACGTTAAATAATTCAGATCTTTTTTATTGTGCTTACCGACATATACTGTATATAGGAGAGTGTGTGTTCAACTCCCTGCGGTGGCCTTGCCCAGGGCTCATTTCACAACCAGGTGTAAACAGGGTCTCTCCTGCCACTCAATCACATTCGCATTTTCTCGTGGAAATGCATTCTAGTTATAATTGCAAACAAGCTTTTTGCACGTCTCCACTGGGATTTTGGACCACTCCTCCTTTGCGAAGATCTCCAGGTTCTTGAGGTTGGAAGGCTTCCTTGCCATCACTCTTGTCTTTACTTCCCTCCACAGATTCTCGATGGGATTCAGGTCTGGCCTCTGGCTGGGCCACTCTAAAATGTTGATATTGTTTTCTGTTAACCATTTCTAGACCACTTTGGCTGTATGTTTTGGATCATTGTCTTGTTGGAATGTCCAACAGATTACTTTGACATGGTTGCCTGGCCTTTAGGCTGAAAAACACCCCCAAAGCATTACACTCCCACCACCATGCTTGACTGTGGGGATGGTGTTCTTGGGGTTGAACTTCTCCTTCCTTTCCAAAAGCCTGTGTCCAAACAACTCCATTTTCATCTCGTCCGACCACAGAAGTGATGACCAAAAGCTTTCTTCTTTGTCCAGGTGAGCTTTTGCGGATGGCCTTGGCGGTGATCCTGGGATTCTTCTTGGTCTCCCGCACTACCATTCTTGCCAGCGCAGGAGTCACTTCTGGCTTCCTACCACGCCCTTTGAGATTTTTCAGTGTGAAACTCCTTGAATCAATTGTTCTCAATTTATAGTTGATTACAATGCTCTATAACATGGTAGAAATTTAATGACCATTTGGAATGGTATAGAAGCTTGCATTTCCTCAGAAATGCGCGACTATTTGAAGGGGTATGAATAATTTTGGACATGGCATTTTTTGTTAAAATGTAAAAAAACATAAAAACAGGTGACATTTTTCATTAATATCACTAATACAATGTTTGACCTCCTTTTGTCGCCTTCTTATGGCATTTCCAGCCAGAAAAAAAACTATTTGTCAAATAAAAACTCACTATAAGGTGGTTGCTATACACTAAAATTAATTATATGTGGTTGCTATGGCGACGCTGTAAGGATCGGACGCTGGCATTTGTTCCCCGCTTTTCCACAGCATTTGATTAGATTTATCATCTGAGCATAATTTAATTTTCTTTCCTTTATGCTGGTTACATTAGTCCTAATTTGTTTTATATTCAGATCTAAAAGATGTAGTTTTTTCTCACAATTCTTACCCTTAGGGACACTTCAAGATTTTTTTCTAGTCGTTGAGGACATGTTATTGTTGTTGCTAGGCTGACAGGCTAGCCTTGCCTTGGACTACTGCTCGTTTCTGCTTACTGGGCCGGTAATTGTTGCTGGCATCCTCTCTGCCCGGCATGGCACCCGAGTACCCCATCTATCAACTGCATCGTTTTAATGACTATAATACTCTGACATGCACCTCATTAATCAAGGAACTTGGATTGCATCACCGACCTAGCTACGTCCACAGAGGTTCAAAAAGAGGACAATTGTTTTTTCACTCGAGCACTCCATTCTCTCCATCAGAACAAAAAAGCGTATCTGCAACGAACGCACTTCTACACATGTTGGTGATAACCTAAACAATTTGACACCCTTAGTTATATCGGACAGTTATAATTTGGCATCAATCTTGTCCCCCACCCATAACAACGATAGGTTTGCACTGTTCAACACATGCTCGCTCAATAACAAGGGGGTTGTCAAGGATCACAAAGTTGACTTTGTGTCTAACGGAAACCTGGCAGCAAGTTAATGACTTTGTGCTGCTCAATCAAGCTATTCCTCTAGGCTACGTGTACCTGCAAAAGCCTATATCTTTAAGGCGGGGTGGTGGGCTCGCCGTTCTCCACTGTACTGACTTCAAGATTAAGCAAATTTCCGTAAACAATGTGACATCATTTGAATGCCTTGCATTCCAAAAGGTCGGTTCTCCAGCAACTCAAGTGGTGCTCGTCTACCGGCCTCCAAAAATATCTTATGTTTTTCTCTCTGAGCTGACTGAAGTACTTTCCGGTGTCTGTGCCATGTCAACATCTACTTTATTGTTAGGTGACTTTAACATCCATATGGATTCCTACAGCTCTGCATTTGCATTGGAATATCTTGCCCCACTTGATTGTTTTAATATCACTCAGCATATTCAGTTCCCCACTCAAAATAAAGGTCATATTCCACTGGCCCTGCCCCATCCAACCTCCGTGGCTTGGATCTTACCATCTCCGATCATCAAGATGACGTTCAAATACCGGCCATAAGAAGACGAGAGCAGCGCTCCTTTATTTATAGAAACATCAAAAATATTAACACCGATGCCCTTGCAAACTCGAAATGCAAAACTCCCCCTGCCTCTGACTTCCTCTGTTGATGACTATGTACTACATTATAACACCCTGCTGTCTTCTACCCTGGACTCAATTGCTCCCCTCAAGTCAAGAAAGGTTATTCTCCCAACCTGCTCCCTGGTATACTATTGAGTTTCATTCTATGAAGGCTAAAAGTCGTCAGACTTTAAAAAGAAAGTCTCACTGTTCATGTAGAAATCTATACATATAATGTCAAAGCATATAAGGATGCACTCTAGCAGGCCAAAAATAAATATTACTCTGATCTCACTTTTTAACACAATCAATCAATTGCTGTGTCCACTGGATAACTCCTCCCTCTTGGGGTCTACAGACGTCGGCACCAGATTCCTGTATTGCTTTCAAATCAAAAGTTGAAGCTATTCATGATCAGCTCCAGCCTTCAACCATGCCAGCTACTCCGCTGCTGGCTGTAGCCACTAAAATGCCCCTGCCTGTTAAACGCAATCTCAATGCTTTCAAACCTGTTGATGCTGCGTTCTCTGCTCTGGTCACTCGATCAAAATCATCTACCTGCACACTTGACCCTATGCCCATCTCCCTTGTCAAGTCCTGTTTGCCCACTCTGTGCCCCCTCATTGTTAACACCTCCATCAGAACTGGCTCTGATGGCTGTGGTCACCCCTTTCCTCAAAAAGCAGGGTTTGGACCTGGACCTATTTCCAACCTTTCATTCATAAGCAAAATCCTGGAGCGCACAGTAGCTGCTCAACTACAGTCCCATATGTCTCACCATGAGTTGTACAAACCTATGCATTCTGGTTTCTGGGCAAAACACAGCACAGAAACAGCTTTCAAGGTCATCAATGATTTTTTTCCTGGCAGCTGACTCCAGAAACCTAACTGCTGATCCTTCTAGACCTCTCAGCAGCCTTTGATACAGTCTGTCACAACATCCTCCTTGACTGCCTGGATAGACTCCTGGGCATCACTGGCACTGCCCATGCATGGTTCAGGTCGTATCTATCTGGCAGGTACCATTGGGTGGCTCTAGGAAAGTCTGCCAGGGTGTACCGCAGGGCTCGGTCCTGGGGCCTATCCTGTTCAATGTCTACATGCTTCCCCTGGGACAAACATGGACTCAATTTCCACTGCTATGCAGATGACACCCAGCTCTACATACATACCAAACCAAACCCCAACCTCCCTACCCTCTCACTCACAAACTGCCTACTAGATATAAAATCCTGGATGTCACAAAATGTTCTGAAGCTTAATAGTAGCAAGACTGAGCTGATGAATGTGGCTACTCAGGCTCTGCTAAAAAAAAAAGTTGGTGATGTTGTCCTCACAATTGACGGCTCCTCTATCTACTCCTCTGCCAAGGTCAGAAATCTCGGTGTGGTTTTGGATTCCACCCTCTCCATGGAACCTCACATAAAAGCTGTCACCAAGTCTGCCGTCTTCCATCAGAGAAGCATCTCCAGACTCAGACCACTAATAACAGATGCAGGTGCTGAAACATTAATTCATGCTTTCGTCACCTCACGCCTGGATTACTACAATGGTGTACTATTTGGGGCGTTAAATAAGGCCCTGTTAGGTTCCAGTATACAGAACTCAGCTGCAAGGATTCTAACTCGCTCTAAACCTTAGCAGCATATCACTGCCACTCGTCTGCATCTGCATTGGTTCCCCATCAAATCTCGCATTTCCTTCAAAATTTTACTTCTCACTTATAAATCTCTTCATGGACTAGCCCCTTCCTACCTCTCTGACCTCCTCCAACCCTACACGCCTTCTCGTACCCTTCGCTCCTTTGCCACAAATCTTTTGACGCAGTTAACGCAGTCGTAAATCGGACAGAAACTGGCAATGGATAAAGAAAAGGGTATTTTTGAATGGCAAGTTCAGCTGCAAACCCTGCCAAATGGGTCTATTGACAAGACCAAAGCTATTTGCAGGTACTGTCGATTAAATTGAGTTACCATCGAAGAACATCTCATCTTAAATACCATTTGCTACTGCGTAAGCCCCAAAACATCTCGCTTGGGAGCCTTTATATTTCCCCATGAGAGGTTGGACACAATTACATTCTGGTTTTCTTAAGAAGTGAGTCAGCTTTGATACTGAAGTAATGGAGCATTCAGTTGAGGACCTGTTATGCAATGTTTTAGTCAGAACGCAGAAATTGAAGTTGGTTCGGCTGGCCATGCAGTTGAACGCTAACGTGAGCCCATTGGAGTTAGTTGTAAAGAATGTTTAAGCCTGTTTGGTGCTAGAGTGAAGCTTGCATTGTCAATACCTTTGAGGGTTTTTGCCCCAAACATTACACTATGGGCCGGGCTCTATTCAGAACATGCAAATAGGCTATTGTTTAGTAATTACAGATCCTATTACATGTTCCCGATTAAACTGTACAACATTTTAGAGGGGTTATGTTCCAGAAACAAATCACAGAATCATAACATAACAACACAACACATCTCCGTTTGTATTTATTATCCTAAACCATGTTTTTTGTGAGTTTATTTTGTGTGTGCACTCCGGTGAACTGTGTGTATATAATAGCCTATGTGAGAGTTAAGAATGATTCATTCTATACAATGGTGTAACTTTCAAAGCGTTTGTTGAGATTCGTACTTCTGCCAGCAGTTGCAGTTTCTAATTTCTCCAGTTTAGTGCGTACACATGGGTTGAAGTGTGCGTGGACATCTGCACACTTTCACGTCAAGTATGTTTTTAATCCCAAAGTTTGCATAGAAAGTGAAACACCTTCTTCTGTGCATATGCAACGTTTATAAATGAGGCCCCAGATCTCAACCCAATTGAACACGGGAGATTTTGGGCCGATGTGTTAGACAGCGCTCTCCACCACCACCATCATCAAAACACCAAATGAGGGAATATCTTTTGGAAGAACGATGTTCTATCCCTCAAGTAGAGTTCTAGAGACTTGTAGAATAAATGCCAAGGCGCATTGAAGCTGTTCTGGCGTGGTGGCCCAACACTTTACAAAGACACTTTACATTGGTTTTGTCTTCAATTTGTCACAAATCTTATAATTGATATATTACAGTGAATCTCACTTTTGTATAAAATATTTTTGTTCTTGACTCCCAGCTCTTGATTTCTTGTATTTTTTTATTACTCTTATTATGTTTACATTGTGCTCTATAACACCAAGACAAATTCCTTGTATGTGTTACCTACTTGGAATCAATAAACATGATGCAGACAAGTATCAATCTTGCTAATGACCAGGCAATAGCCAATTCTCAATATTTCAGGTTTCTTTGGTGTTTCTGACAAAGTCTCCTTCCTAGATATATATAGGAAAATGTGTTGCTGTTTCTATGATGTTTTTTATGGACCTCTCTAAGGCCTTTGACTTTGTCTACAGCTTCAACTTAACACATTGTCATCTATTGGTTTCCATAATGGCACTGTTAATAATGGCATTGTCATTTATCTACTGGCTTCAAAAAGGAGCATGTGATGCTCCTTGGTGGGAAAGGCAGTTCTGCACTTGAACACAGTACTGCCATTATGGCTCCAGGTCTTAGACCAAGCCATGTAATTTTTAATGGGAACTGTAAATAACAGGCATATGGTGTAAAGCAAACTAATGCCTAAGAATTTTTTAAATCAACAGATTAAATCAACAGAATTGCCGCCAGGCATTTGGGGCCCGATGAAGATATATAATATATGGCCCCACCAACCTAGGCCACGAAAACTGCGCAATTGCTGTAACCACACCTCCAGAACCCAATAGATCCATTCTAAGCTTTAAATAACTACCTTTGCAGTCTTGCAACTCTCTTGTAGTCAAGGGCTCCAGACCAACATTTTAGGTTTTTCAGTAAGTGGCAGTAATACAAAAACTAGTGACAGCTTTTTTTTCATTTTGCTTCTATGAATTCAACGGAAAAACCTTAATCTAAAAACGGTAATAAGTGCAACAATGAATACTATATTGCACGAGAGACAGAGAAAGAAATGCTGCCAGTAGGTATTTCAAAGGAGGATAATAAATAATCAAACTAAATTGGCAAACTGTTTAACTATACAATGACTTTAGGATTTAAATAATGATCATAATTAAAAAAAAATATTTGAAAATCAAGTGGCAACCAATATTTTTTTTATTGGCAGTGGACAGATTTTTGGTGGCAGTCTGGAGCCCTGTAGTCCAATGCTTACTGTACAATATTTATTGGCTGTGAGCTGTGAAAATAAAACACTGCAGACATACATGCAACATTCTGCATACAGTGGAATTCATTATTGATGCAAGACTGAAACCCTCTAAAAAGAATGTGCTAAAGGCTATCTTGTACAGTCTAAATGCCATTTTAATGGTAACATTCTCGTATTGACAATTTTCTAACATTAATGAATAACCTGAAATGAATATAACTTGAATATACATTAACAAGAATATTGAGCCAAATTACCTGCAGTGGCGTATCACCACTACTAAACCACCAATAAACAACCATACTTTAGTCTGCATCAAAGTCATTGAGACGTACCTTGGCCTTATGTCTTCAAGGTATTATTGTAACATTGGCTGTCATTTCTACAGACTGAGTCACTCAATGCTTGTGTCCAGCATCCAATGCAGACTATAGGCTGTTTTTGTATGGTGTTTGTTTGGTTTTGGATTCTTATCATTGAAAATTAAATATATATATATATTCTTAATAATAAAAATAAATCCCACGGACCCCCTGCAATTATGCAAACTGACATTGAACACAATGCTGTTGACCTCCTTCTTCAATTGGGACTAGGGCTGGTTTATAGGTAGGGGTATGGGGATGGGTAGACAGGGCTGCTGAGCCTGAAGCTGCATCTGTTGGGCCTGGCACCAGGGAGGGGCAGGGAAATCTGATTTAATATGAATAGCTTGCTAAAGGTTTGCCTGCATTGAATAATGTCGCCTAAAAGAGGAGCCAAATGTAAACATTCACAATTCTCTATGAAGATTAAGTAACTATGTTAGTGGAGCAAACGTAGCCTGTTTCTTAGCTAACTGCTTAATTCTCACCACTCACGGACTACACCCACTTTTCTTTGTGAAAAATTGGGTGACATACTGTTTTCTCTCTACTGTCTTTCTTTTCTGTCTTTTCGTTTTCGGTAGCCATACTTTTTTTTTAACCTGAGACATGATACGCAACACTCCACATTCGTCGTCGCAATTCACTGCCTAGTTGCGTGGCAGGCAGGACCGTACCACTTCATGTAAATAGGGAGGGGTGCGGGGGTTGTAGAGAGACTCTTGATGTTTATCTTTCGCCGTTCGTTGTATTAGCACATTATAAATAAAATATAGGCTATTAAAAATGAATTAACAAACATTATAATATTTTTTCAGGGCCCCTGTCAGTCATGGGCCCTTAGAATCATCTTACGGCGCCCCTGGATATATCCATAACATTGAAGACTGCAAAGTATGCTATAATATTTCATAATATACTTTCATGAGGAGCTGAGCGTTTGAAGCCCTACCTTGCTGACTAGTAGTGGGTTCCTCTGTCTCTGAGAGTTCTGATTCAGGATAAGGTTCTGCTTCTGGGGCCTTGGCCTCTTCTACATCCTCCTCCTCCTCTTCATTAGCAGAACACTCTTCAACATTGCTACACCACAGGGGACACAGCGGTCAGGGTTATTGAAACATAAAAAACAACACACACAGGCAAAAGAGCTAAACATTTTTTTATAATATTTAAATTCCCGTGTAGTTTCATATCATGACATTGCGATACTTCGACTTGTCATGCAACCAGGCTTTGCTACCCCTGACTATCAGCTTAGAATTAAAAAATGTATTGCAACACTTGGTAAGGACTTCACTCATATGGCAAACATAGGCTACCGCATTGATAGGCCTATTTACAAAAACAATCTCACAGTGACTTTACTGCTAACATTATCATAGGCTATTGCAAATGTCTCCGTGGTCACTCGAACAGTACTCACTATCAAAACGCTTGTGCCAAATTTTCCAAACAGCATATATCGTTCGGGTGAGAACGTCGAAGTTTAACGCAAAAAAAAAAAAAGTATGACAGCTGTTTTATTCAGTTCTCTGTGAAAATCTGCGCCAATCTGCTTTTCACTGCAAGTCGAGACACGAAACACAGGGCACGCGCTTGGTTACCAGAGTAACACCTGAGAGGTAAGCAGGCGCAGCTGTTGCCATTGGAAGGCCAGAACTGTGGTTGCTATGGTGGGGAAATGATGCTGAAGCGAAATTTGCGCTTCGTTTGCCGCGAGGTAGGGCGCAGAGCAAAGTGTATGATGCAAAGCGCAGCGCAGATAGGCCTTATCAACAGGAAGGGAATTAAGCAACCTTCACATGATAAGAAATGTGCGTTTCGTGTGCCACGAGCTAGGGCGCAGTGCATAGTGCAGACACCATATTCATCAAAGCGTCGCGCAGATATACTTTTGCTAAACTAACGTTTGCATGAAGCACAGCCCCTATCTGCCTGGCATAGCAACGTACATAGATCGCTTTTTTTATTATTATTAAATTAAACCAGGATTTTTTTTAAATAATGATTTATTAAGTTATGAGTTTGTGATTTGTTATTTTTTCTCATGTTGTGACATGTGGTTGTATTGTAATTGACAAAGTTAAACTCAGAAAGTCCGTGATAGTTGACCGATTTGAAAATACTGCAATTAAGCAAGCTATTCATGGTTAGTAGTCGTGTGTGTAGCGCGAATATTACATGCAGGGGTGTAGGGGGGCGTTTATCCAGGTTGGCCGAGAGACATATTTTTATGTGATTGCATCATGGAATCATATACTGTTACTGGAAAGTCATATTATTATTATGTGATTGCGTCATGCAATCACATACTGTTACCAGAAAGCCATGTTATTTTTTTTTATTATTATTAGGCCTATTTTTGGCGCCTTATCAACGCCGGCGGTTTTGACCCAATAGATTCCTTTCCAGTGCCCACATGTTTTGGGTATTGCAGTCCATACATGCGCTTACATACAGCTAAGTGATCGGGTCACGTGTTATATTTTTAAATTTTTTTTTTTTATCGGTTTTTGGCCCCATTGAAATGACTGGGCAGAGTTTTCACGGTCATATACCGCCATCTAGCGTTGATGTAATGTCTTTGCCGTTTGTACCAACTGTCTTGGTTAGGCTATTACATTGAGCACCAGTTGAAAACTGCATCAGTGACTCTGTCTCGTTATTTGACATCGAAACATGGTGTCAGAAGTGGGAAAGCTAAATCATAAATAACAGAAAGTTCAGGACATCTGCACCAATGCGCCTGTGAGTATGTAATAACAGCTTCACCATATGCTAATTATTCCAGAGTGGGTTTGCTAGTTTCTAGTCAGCATTAGCCACGGATTGACGCTTTCCCCTCCTGCTGTATTGACCGAGAGTTGCAGTGTTCGATGGCACCACATCGTTTTTACATAGTGAGTTAGCTAGTTTCCAGTTAGCATTACAACTAGCCATGTATACACGCTTCTGCGATGAAGGACATCATTGGAGACTGGAGCACAAACTGGGAAATTCACGGCTAGGAGTAGGACAGCCCCATGAGGAAAATATAAGTACTGCCTTTTATAGGACAATCAGGTTGGTCTACAAGCCTTTGCTTTAGTGACAATTTATTTAGGATACTGTAACTTAGTGTAAGGATTTGAGAATAGCACACTGCTGAAATCTGATAAACAAGCATTTACACTGAAGACAGCACTACTGTTGATTTAATGTCGCAAGGCTGCGACAGTTTTGATCGCATCCTACTTAAAATGATTCGGTGCAATTTGAACAGATATGTAGTGTAGTGGGTTGCGCTGGTATCCATTCATTTAAACGGAAAACTACAAAGTTACAAGTAAACGTAATATTATGCACATGCTGCCACTTCAACATTGACGAGAACGTGTTTTTTGTGCCAGTGTTGTTGAAAATAATATTTGCATGGTGCGCATATCCATGCAAAAGGTCCCGTCACGTAAACCAAATATGTTAAGCATGTCAACCAGTCGCCCTTAAACGTATAAATTAGTTAACCAATTAACGTTTGCCATGACTACAAGTTGTAAGAGAAGAA